>NDXB01011155.1:0-59909 GCA_002631895.1 Agapornis roseicollis
AAGTCCAGGGCAGTGAGTTTGCTGCACGCTCTTCTCACTGTCCTGAGGATCTTGAATTCTACCGTGTTGTGATTGCTGCAACCAAGGCTGCCCCAGAGTGTCACATTTCCAACGAATCATATCGTGCTCTGCCTCATTCACCTGTACCCCTTTTCCCTGCCAAGCCTCTCATGATTTGGTCAGTTTTATTTAAAGCTGGAAAAAGAAAAAGCTCAGAAAACTAGCTCATATGGAAAAGCAACATCAGGTCACTCAGATGGCTCTGCAGATTCAGGTCATGTTCAGTAGTGAGTTTAAATGGAAAAAAATATGGAAACATCAGTAAAATTAGGAATACTTTTCTAATTTCTTCAAATGAATACTCACTGTTCTTTCTTTCTAAAATATTGAAAAGACATCTCAGATCCCAAAGGCTAAATAGGGATTAAACAGAGAAGGGTACAGTGCAAACCAAACCAAGGGCAATCTTTTCACAAGTGCAATGTCCTGTAACCTCCCAAACAGCTTTCTGAGTCAGAGTGACCAAAAAGATTTTTCAAGTGTTTTGAGTGCAGTGCTGAACCAGAAGGCAGTTATTTGCCATTCTATCTAAAACTAACAACCAAAAAGTTGGTTTTAGTATGTTTGTCTGTGTTTAATAGGTCAGGCAGGTAGTGCTATTCAGATTTTCATTGTGACTTTTCTTCCTGTATTCATGAATTCCTCTTTTTGGCACATGAAGCAATCAGGTGTGAGCCAGTGCAAGGTGGCCCACAGGCCATAACCAACAAATAACTAATTGGCATCTGTGTTGCAATAGGGCAAAGATTTGGGCAAAGATTCAGGCAAATTATGACAAGGCACCATGGCATCCTAATGGACCCACATTATCACAGATGCCAAGATTCCATACATCTGCATTATTTACATTTAGGTAGGGCAGGATTCCCAGCTGGGAAATTCCACAGGGATGTCCATCTCTATTATACACTATTATGATGGAAAAAAGATCTCTGTGACTAATCCAGCATCTGGAAATGGTTTTCAGTAAGAACTTAAAATATTCTTAATAATTCTTTAAAAATGCCCCCACTCATCGACATCAGTAAATTGTTTGAAAGTGTATTTTTGTTGTCTTTGTGAAAAATGAATAAAAAATGTATAAAATCAGATTACTTTGTTGAAGATGCATCCTTTTTAGCTTGTTCAAAAGGGAGAAGGAACTGTTTCTTTTCCATGGCAGTTGCAAGGCTCCTGACTATGTAACAGTGAGAAACAGGACAACTTTGAAGTCGCTTTTGTGAAAAATGAATGCAGAACCCGGTAACTTGCACCCTCGGGAAATAACTTCCATAGACAGAAATGCCGAGAGGGTGTGAGTTACTGAGATGAAACGCAAGATGATGATATATGCTCTGATTACTCCTTGAGGTAATAAATCTCTGTTGGGTTGTCTTTTTCACCAGGAAGGCTAAATTACATCCTCATCTGCTCCATCAAAGTGGGCTGTAGCACGCAATGGTTCCTCTGGTAGATGTTTTCCTACACCTTGGTGTCCAGGCTGCGGGATGCCGTGAGGTGCTCCAGTCACTGTGGGATCGGGGGCTTGATTCCCACTGTGTCATCTTGGAGGAGCTGGCGAGCCTCTTGGCAGAGATACGTGGCTTTTTCCCAAAGTCAGCCTACTTCTGGTGACACTTCAGGAAAGGGTCTGTGCTCACATTGCCAGGGGCAATTCAAGTGTTTATTGACATGGAAGCTGTGTCACTAAACCGGACAACTGCTGCTGGACACCTGATTGTGCTGATGGGGACAGAAGGGCTGCACCCCTGAGCCTCCTTCTGCCACTGCAACAAGGCAGCCCTGTTTTCCTCCTCTCCCACCGTGGAAACCTCTGCAGTATGGAGGCATCACTCACCCGGTAGCCCCACGGGAGCCAGGCTGCCGGACTGGTGCCCTTCCTGCACCCCATTTATTCCCCTGTCAGAGGAGCCCCCCCCCCTTCCCAGGGTGCCCCGCGCACTTTCCCTCCTCGCACCTCCCGCCCGCCTCCTCGTGACGACTCTCTCCCTCCCCGCCTCCCAACTCTCGCGCCTGTTCCCCGCCGCGAGGCCGGCGCTCTCGCGATACTGGGCGGCGGGCGGGCTGTGTTCTCTGTGCGTGTGCTGGGGGAGGGTGGGGGGCGGTGCCGCGGCAGCCGCTGCGCCCGCGCTCCCCTGACAGGCGGGCGGCGGGACCGGCGGCGCGCGGGCATGTCCCCCCGCCCCGCGCGCAGGTGGTGGCGCCGGCGGTGGCGGCGGTGTCGCCCCGGCTCTCCGTGAGTCCCGTTGGCCATGGCCGGCTCCGCGACGCGGGGGCCCGAGTCGTGCCGCAGCCACCAGCACCGCTGCTGCTGCTGCTGCTGCTGCTGCTGAGGAGGAGGAGGAGGAGAAGCCACCGCGATGAGGAAGGGCCGCTCTCGGGGGGACAAAGCGGCGCCGCCGCCGCCACCGCGGAGAGAGCCCGCTCGGGCGGTGTCCGCCAGCGCGGCGGAGCGGAGAGCCACCCTGCTGGGGGGCGGCGGCAGGAAGGAGCCGGAGGACGGCCGGGCCGCGGGGGCGCTGGAGAGGGTAAAGCCGGGACAGGGGCCGCGGGGAAGGGGGAGCGGTGGCGGCTGTTGGCATGGAGACGCGCGGCCCGCGTGGCCGGGCCGCGGCGGGCGGGGGCGCCCCGAGGTGCCGCCCTTCGCGCCCAGCCGGGCTGCGGCTGCCGCAGCGCCGGGGCTCCAGCGGCGGGGGGCTGCGCTGCGCTGCGTGCGGCGGCGGCGCCTGCTGAGGCGGCGTCCTGCGAGCATCCGCTCGCGGTACATGTGCTTCCTCAGGTAGATGTACCCCCCAGGGAGAAGGTGGGTCTAGTGGTCAGGGATGGAGTGGTGGCGTTGAGTGAGGGCTCCGGAGAAGCGAATGCAGGGAAGTCTAGTTTGTGATACATGCTTGGTAGTGTTCATTATTACGGAATCTTCCTTGCTAGTAACCTTCTGTAGGTCACGCCTGGTGGTGATGTTAGTTATCATACATTTCCCAGCATTTTTTAGGTCGTAATGCAAGAAATGTTTTATTTAGGAAACAGACCTCTGCAGATACTTGAAATTGCACGGGATTGTTCAAAGTGAGAATGTGTAGGTGCAGTATGTCCACTCTAATGCCTTTCACCCCCACAAAAAAACGATCTGATGGTTGCTGCTTAGGGTTACAGGGATGAGAGACCCAAGAGATATTAAACTTTTGTTTCAGTGTGCTTTGATATTTCTGGTTTTACAAGAGAGAAAAATGTGGAATGAGATTCAGCAGTTAAAAAATGTAGATGATAACTAACACTTTCTTAAGGATAGTAAGTATCATAAGTATGAAGACTCCGACGAGGCAGTAATTCATTGCTTTGTTTTGCCATTTTTAGGAGCATGGTGGTGAAAAACTAGGTTCTTTGGTGCTTCTTGTCTTTAAGTTCACGTTGTGGGTGCGGATGCACAGGCTTACTCCGCTCTTTTTATGATTCCTTAGTTTCTTCTAGAAAAGCTGCATTACATTGCCTTCAATTATGTACCTTAGCTGCGACCAGTGGATATCTCTTGAATACAGATTTCTCACACTGGGTCTTGGAAGAAGAGAGCTCAGCTCTATTTTTTAATCGTTTCTTTTATTCTCTAGTGCCTTCTTAAGCCAGCTGCTGCTTTAGGTGCTCATCACTTCCTGAAACAATTAAAAGAACACTGGTAACCTCATTCAGGAAAAGAAGTAATCAAAAAGACTTCATTTCTTCCCAGCTGCCCATTAAGAGAGTATTTGGCAGAGCTATCAAACACAATAGCAGGGTGCTGACATACTCTATATGGTATTGACATAGGATCCTAGAATAGTTAGGGTTGGAAAGGACCTTAAGACATGGAAATCAGTAGAGTTTTTTTCCATTCTTGGTAGTTGTGAACTGAACTTTCTAGAAATTGTGGCTACAGACCATGCTACGTGCCATGTGATGTATTGAGCTCGGGAAGCTTTGCCGACACAACATTAATATTACAAGCCAGGAAGGGCTTCAAATTGAGAAATGTCAGTTTTTCAGCTGCACAAGGCTTTCAGATGGTGCCTTCTGCCAGTCTGGTTTTAGCTTGGGTGCTCTGACTAAAGCCTGGTATGACTTGCAGGAACAGATCTTTATGTGCTGTCAGGTACTCAGTGCAATGGAGTCTTCAAGGAGTTTTGCAGCTGAAGAAAGCTTTGATGTCCCTAAACTTCAGAGGAGAACCCCTCTACTTGCAGCATTTCCATCTTTTAAGATCAATAATCCATTATTTCTTTAAACACCAGGGGTTGGTAGTGTGGATGTGGTGGAAAGGGCCTCCAGAGGTTCAGAAGGCGGTGTGATACTCCATTTCCACTGATGCAGCTTATAACTTGGTAAATATTTCCTTTGGGGCCACTTCTGATTTAAGTAGCTTTGGTGTTTCCAAGCCGGTAGAATGCCCTCAGCTGTGCCAGTGTAACAGTGTGCACAGCTGCAGGGAACCGTTCTGAATTAAATTCAGATTTCACAGTTTGTTTGCCATACATTCACATGAGTTTGTGGTTGGGGGAGACTAAGCTACTCTAATGTTGGAAAAAGTACTTGTCAATCAGTGACTGCAGTAGTTAATCACTGTAGTGACCTTTAGGCCTTTGAAAATCCGGTCCTTAAACATGCTGTGCTTACAGTTCTGATGTACATATGATTAATGTTTTCAGGTTTTTATGAACGACGTAGGAACATAAAAATGACTGCACTCGGTCACATTAAAGATCCCTCTAGCCCAGTATCCTGCCTCTCTGAGCTGCCAAAAGCAGATGCTGTTGGAGAAGAGCACAGTGTATATTGAGGAAATACCTCTCCTGGCCTCCAGTAATTTGTGGCTCACAGGTTTCCGGATCTAGAGGTGAAATTTGTTTTTAATGCCCCCAGTGGGTTTTCTTCTGTGAATTTGTCCATCAGTACTTGAAGCCGTGTAGGTTTGTAGCATCCACAACATCCTGTGGCTTAAACACATTCTGTGTGGAAAAAACACATCTTGTTTGTTTTTAAACTTTCTACCTGCTTGTTTCATGACATGTTTGTTAATGCTTGTATTGGTAGTGGCAATGAGAAAGAAAACCCATGTTATGCTGTGTGGCTTATGGGTTGAGAACTTTCTTTTATTTGCCATCCCTGGCGTGTGACTTTTCCAGAGGCGTTTCAGACAGAAGTGACTGGATCCTTTTCATTGTTCTTGCTGTTTTCTTTGCAGCTTTTGCAGGTGTGTTCTTGATTGGTGACAGTGATGCAAGAATCGGAGGAACAGGGCTGGGGAGCAATAAACAGGAACTGGCTACAGCATTTCAGCGTATGACACCCTGTAAACCTGTATAGCTTAGTAGGTTTTATTATTTAAGCTACTGCCTGCTTTTTCTTGATGATCTTTAAGCACTGAGTTGGCACCTCTGTGGAACTACTGTAACTCCACAATCCCTATTTTAAGTGGTAATAACTACTTCAGGATTTGTTTTTGTGTGTATAAGTTTAGATTTTTTTTATATATATATGTATATGTATTTTTACACTATTCATCACTTTGCATTTATCTACATTTAATCTTATCTGCTGTTTTACAGCCCACTTAAACAGTATTATTAAGGGCATCTTCAGATCTTTGGCCATCAGTTTTGCAACCTTGAATAACTTTAAGCATTGTCAGCAAACTGTCATCTAAGTGTTAAGCTTCTTTGCCAGACTTTCCTTTAAAATGCTGGAGGTGCTGATCCCAGAACAGATCCGTGTGGGACTCCACTGCTGATCCTTCTTTTCTGGGAAAAAGGCCAGTTGTTCCAAGTTCTTGTGTTCTATGTTAATCAGTCATTAACTCGTAGATGAATTGTCCTTCTTATCCTGTGACAGTTCAGTTTCATTGAGCGAGGGAACCTTTGTCAAACACAGCCCACTTGGATTTTCATAGTGTCAGCTTAATCATCGTGTGTTTGCTGACTGCATTGAAGGGAAAAAAAAAGGAAAGTTGAGGCGAAAGCTATTGTTGCTTATGAATGACAGCCCTCATCCAAAGGCGTATTCTAAGCATTAGATCGTTTCCATATCATACTTATGTAATTAGCTGGAGACACTGTAATGTTTATTGTGAAAGCTCTCACATGGATCATAGCCAGTATTTGTCAGAGGTGCCTTTATTGGCATTTTCCCCAAAGTCAAAGGTCAGAGTTCTCATAAAAAGGATTCTTCAGTGTCTAGAAGCTAAACTTAAGGTGGGGTTATGATGGAAGTGTACATGACCATGTTGGTATGTAGAGGGTGGATAGCAGACTCCGTGCTTGTCAGCATTTTACCCTCACTTCTGTCAAGCTTCACTCCTCTTGCTAGGAGGGAAGTGCTGCATCTTTCCCTTGATGGCCAGGACCAGGAGAAAATTTGAGCAGATTCCATGACTCTGTGATGCTGTGGGATGACAAACAGATAATGGGAGCAACAGTAGAATCTCAAGAAGCAGTTCAAGCAGCTGGAAGGACTGCAGGTTGTAGAGGTGGGATTTTGGGTTAGATGGACCCTTTGTCTTGGGTAAAGTTGAACTTGGCTGCTGCTGATGAAGAGTTGAACTGAAATGTTGCTAAACCCAGAGGCTCCCCTGCTGCTTCTATGCTTGTTGTATAGGAGATGTTCAGCTGATGCCAACAGACAAACTGCATACGTAATATACAGAAAGACAAAACCCCTCTGTATTCCAGGTCCGTTTTCTGTTGGGGGAGTCCTTTCTATAGGGCAGGCAGTGCAGTAGGCTATCTCCAGCTGTAAATTGTGATGTACCTGAAGATCTTGTGTGTTTCCTAGACAGTATGTTCTGTCATTTCTGCATTGAATAGCAAGTATTTCCTGAGCTTTGAACAAAGTGAGTGGTTGACAATCAAATCACAGAATATCATTAGACATTAGGAAGAAGTTCCATACTGTGAGGGAGGTGAGGCGCTGGCACAGGTTGCCCAGGGAAGCTGTGGCTGCCCCATCCCTGGCAGTGTTCAAAGCCAGTCTGGATGGGGCTTGGAGCAACCTAGTTTAATGGAAGGTGTTCTTGCCTATGGCAGGAAGGTTGGAACTGGATGAGCTTTAAGGTCTCTTCCAACCCAAACCTTTCTATGACTATGATTTAACTATTGCAGTCATTTGGAACTGTAGTGCTACAGACTTTCTGAGAGTAGCAAAAGTATTCCTTTCTCTGTGGGTGTCTTTGAAACATTGCAGATCTGTATGTCCCAAAGCCAAATGGATTGCTGTGATCATCCAGTGTGATTTCCCCACGTTTGCAGGCTGCAGAGCTTTCCTGAAAGATTAAAACATCTCTTTTAGAAATTGATCTTATCTTAGCCTTAGATCATGGTGTGTCTGTCACCTCTTCTGCAAAGCTCTGCCAATGTTTAATTATTCCTGCAGTTAGGAAACTAAACCACATCTTATTTCAAAGCTTGTTTTGTCTAATGTCCAACTTTCAGCTGTGGAATATGCCTATGCTAGCACAGGCAGTAAAAATTCTCTACTATCTGATATCTTTTCCGTGTGCAAGTATGCAGAATGTGAAATCTAGCTTCAATTGGAACAGAAGGTGCTGGGTTCTTTTGCTTCTAAATCTTTGTGGTTCCCCCGTTGTTCTTGGACGGTATGTACCAGAAATAGGTAATAATTGTGGCAGCAGCCTGTGGCAGTGTGATCACAGGCAAGGTTACTTCTCACTACTGTTTGATACTTGTCCTTTTCCAGTTTCGGGATTGCATTACCACAGCTGGGTGTGTCGGATGAGAGAAGGTTTTGTAACATTATGCCTATGTGGATATTTCTACCCTGGATGTTCAGGACATTGTGCAAGTTGGTCCAAGTCTATAACTTAAAAAAGACAGGTTAGGAAGCTTATCTTCCCTTTCACGTTGTTTTTATATTTTGATTTATTTCTATTTTTTTAATGGAATGGCAAAGAATCTTTTCCACTGATTTGTCACCCTGCTCACTTCTTTGGAGAACAGTCAGTGACCAGCAGGGAGAAACTGGCCAAAGCCCAGAGTGCTGCTCAGATTTATTTTGCCTTCACAGCTGCAAAGAAGCTGTTCCCATGCTTTCTTTGCTGCGTGGCAAGCCTGGAAATTGAGGAGGTCTTTTTTGCCTAATCAGAACTTCCGTGCTTCAAATATATTAAGTGTTTTCTACTTTTTCTTTTCCCTCTAGCTGCCCCCAGTACTATTAAATGCAGTACCTCTATTGTGATGAATCCTGTACTTAGACTGCATGACAGCTTGGTGTTCTTTAGATATTTCTACTATGAGTCTTCCCTTTGGAAGGTGAAGAAGCAAGCTTCTTGAGCTTAGTTGGCACTTTGCTTCTGAGCTTTCTCTACACTTGTGTCTCCCAGGCTGCTGACCAAAGCTCTGTTGCAGCTCCTTTTCTGCTCCTTGATCCATGCACCCTGTGCTTAACAGTTTGCTATAGTCGAAGCTGTTTCTTCTCTCTTTACATCAAAATCTACAAGCTGGGATGAAGTTTTATCTGAAGAAGATGGAAGTTGATTTCCAACATTCAAGCAAATTATCAGAATCGGGTGGATATATCACTAGCAATGCAGATTTTGTTTGCAGTAAAGTGTAGTTTTTAATATTCACATTGCAGGTTCCATAAAAGCAAATACAGATTAAACATAGCCAAATACGTTCTGTGAATATCATTGCCCCTTCCTATCAAAGGAGGGATGGAGTTCTGCTGAATTCTAGAAGATTTGTATCCATCTGTTTACATAAATACTTCTAGCTGCCTGTTTTGGGGTATTTTGCTCTTTAGGGCTGACTTTAGGGGAATTCTGAGCTGTGCCTGTTTCATCAAGGGAGCTAAAGAAAGGAGCGCATTGGTGAAGACTCTTAAATTGCAAGCTGTGGATGTGACTTCTCATTAAAATCTCAGCTGCTGTTTGTAGACCTCAGTCTTTCTTTTCCCATTTCCCTTTCTTTGATGCTGTTCAGCTGTTTTTTTCATTATAGGGAGAGCACAACAAATAAGTGTGTGGTTTCTTTTTCTCATATTTTAATACAGGTTGCCAAGTTCTAGGCTGTATAGCTTCTAACATTGTAAATCAGAGTCATTCTTGCTCATTTTCAGAGTTTAATTTCTTAAGTTTATCCCCTTCTTTGTGGAGACAGAAAGGTAGTGAAGAAGCCAGAGCATAGCTGTGGAAAGAGAAGCTGTTCCCTATGACATCTAGGGTTCTTTCTGTTTTCCCCTCTGTCCTTTTCCTGAGAAGGCGAGAAGCTGGAAAGAACAAACTTCTCAGTGTCTTGTAGGTATGTCTCATTGCTTTTTATAAACTGATCTGTTTTGATGCCAGAGCTACTCCTGCCTGACTTCTTCATTAGCTGTAGTTTTGCCTTTCTGTATTTCGGTCAGGCAGCAATGGCAGCTGCTGGCAACATGTTGTTCTGAATTCCTTGTTCCTACTAACGTTTAGCGAGGGGAGGAAGTGGCCGAAGAAAAGAGTCATCTAAATGCAGGGAAAGGGGAATAAAGTGATCAAATCTGCAATGTGCTTTTTAGATAATAGCAAAATTGAGCCACTGAGATTTATCTAGAAGCAGACAAAAGGCACGTAAGGTGGCCAATTCTGCCATAGGCTTGTTAAGTAATAGCAAAATAGCACTTCTCTGGCCTGATACAAAAGCATCACTTCCCTCAAACTTGTGTATTAATGGACACACCTAATTTGTTTAAATCCATTTGTGTAAATCATTTATAGGTAGGCATTGCGTCAGCAGTTCAGGTGATTCAGCTTGCCTGTTGAAATGTCCTTTTCCTGTCACAAGTGAAGAGTAAGGGCAAATATTGTGTATTGGCCACATTAATTTCATATCCTGCACATTACAATAGCTAAGCGGGCAGTTGAGAGATTATGAACATACAGGATTTCACATTGCAGATGAATTGCATCTGAGTTTAGCAATGCACTGTATTATTTGTCCAGAAGGAGTATAAAAGTGAAAGAGCCAAGAGAAGTTGTCTGTCAGAAGTGGCTGGATTTGGTGTGGGACTACGTCTTTATAATCATAATCAGTTGTTAGCTTGAAGGGAAAAGCTGCTGCTGCTTAGTGTTTGTTACAGAGCACTTGAGAATAACTATAGGGTGCTGTCCAAGGCTAAGATTAGGTATCTACAAAACACTCAGGTGGACTTTGGATCCATTCCTGACTGTGTGCTTTGGGAAACCAAGTAGTGTCAGTGTATTGTGTTGGAAGAATGGATATGTGTTACTGACTTTGTGCCTAGAAGTTGACTGACTTCTAGAGCAAACTCATGTGCCTTCTTGCAGCACAAAGAACATGAATGTTGTCCTGCCAGTCAAGGTAGTTTTTACAGTCTCTAGAAAAGCAATTGTTTATTTTTATCTGATAGATTATTTTTATTGCCTGAGCTGCTGGTTGTGCTCCTTAAGCTAACATAGCTTTGATGCTCATAAGAAAGGCAGTGGATTATCATAGATACAATGATAAGCATTTATTTAAAATAACGGATCTTTCTTTTCCTCTTATTTAATTCTTATTCATGGAACCTGAGTAGCTGAAGCTAAGGAAGCAGTGAAGACCAGAAGTGAGACAAAACCAAAACGCTTTATCAACCATGAAGAAGATCTTGTTCCTTAAGAATCTCAGTAGCTAAATGGACAGGTCATGTAGAGTCTTAATTTTATTTCCTTATCAAATATTGATGTGCTGTGGTTAGTGTCTTATTGTAGTGATGTAGTACTATTCGAAGCCTGGTGAAAATGCTGCTCTTTGGAGGAGGAGGCTGAGTGCATGGTCACTAGCAAAAACTTCTGCCTTTTTGCAAGGAAGTAGAAAAATCTGTTTCAGGTGAGGAAGATGCACTCATGTGTTTGATGTCTTGATAGACATCACGCTTGGCTGTAGGAAGTTGATGCTTTATGATACCTTACTCTAGTAGAAAGATCTGAAGGCCTTGTTTGCTTTGTAGTGAAGTAGCTCTGTCATTATTTTTAAAACCTGCTTTAAAGTCTTTTGTACTTGCTCTTCCTCTGAGCTGTGTTTTTTGTGGTATCTTACTGTAACTTCCAGCCTAGGTCCCAGGAACCCTAAACCTAGTAATCTGTCAGAAATTATTGTCAAATGTTCTGTTATAAATACACGTTACAGTGCACTGAGGGAAGAGGGTTCATGACCGAAAACCCAGCAATAAGAAAAAAATCTGTGTAGCTTGTCAGTTTTTTGGTCTTTGGAATTGCTCCAGTGTTAATGGAGGTCCATTATTTACATGCAATGTAAATAATGTCCAGCAAAAATCATGCCTTTGATATTAGAACTATGTTGTATACATATTTTATATATGTATACTATATTGTTACTTTTTGTTATACAGCTAGTAAATAACAATAAAATACTTCCTTTTAGTTGATCAGGATTTTCATGAATGTAAAAGCAGAACAGTGCTTTAAAACATTCCATGGACCTGTTTAAATGGCAGAAGCAGACAGCACTGCAAGGCCTGGACTATGGGGAGTTCAAGAATCTTTGAAGTATATTTTCTGATTCAGTTTCAATTCACATGGATCTTCATGAACTGTCTGTAGATGAAGATTTTCTCTAATGTCTTTTACTGCAGTGTAACAAGTAATCCACCGTAAACACTTCCATCAGAACAAAGCCCAAATAAGTTACTTGATTAAATGACACTTGGATAATTTTTTACTGTGTGATGCTGGCATTTCTGAAACTCCTGTTGGGTATCTCAGCTAATTCTGCTAATTATAAAAATAATGATATTAATAGTTAAAATAAGCTGAATTCAATGCACTTGTGAAGGGCTGCTTCCATTGTGTACACATTGTATAAATGTTCCACAATTCATTCAAGATAGATTTCCAGTAACACTTAAAATGGTTGCTTATATGAGGCTAAATTCTTCTAGTTCTAACTTTTTTGCAGTGACTGTGAACTGTTTCAAGGAAATAAGCTCAATATACACTCTGTGCATTTATCACTTCCATATATTAGCTGCTACCACATCAGGATTAAGAGAAAATTTAAATATTTGTAGGTCGTGCCATCCGTGTTGATTTTTCCCCATTGGATTTGATGGTGGAGTGCACAGAGCAGTTTTTCTTTCATGATAGAAGGGAAAGTTCAGAATAGTGACAATGGTAAACAAATGCTGGCCTGCAGTATTCAGGAAGCAGTTATACTAAAGACCAAATTATGTGTGTGGTTGAACCCAAACTTGAGACGCTTCGATGTCTTTTCTTAATCTAGGCAAACAAAAACTAGATGGAAAAAAGTATGTGCTCTAAGGAGCGAGGGGAATTCAGTGCTGTCTGTGGGATGAAAACTTGTGAAAGTGTAGCTGCATTTCAGGAAGCTGGAAGGTTTTTATGAAGTGCAGTACTTGTCAGAGTGATTAATTGATACTGGAGCATGTTCTTTTATCCTTCAAATACACAGCTGTCATGCTTTGAGCTCAGTAAGAATGATTAATAAAAAAGAAAAAGTAAGTTTTCTAATATGCCTTCCTGGTACTATGTATTATAACTGGAACTTATTACTGATGCTTAGGCTTTTTTCAGGATACTGGAAGTCATACACATGTAGGAGGAGGGAATAAACACACCTGAGTTCTGCTTTATAAATTGTGTAAGCGTGGTTCCGTGTTTCCAGAAGGCTGTCTCCCTGTGCACATTGGTTTCCAGGTATTAAATTTGGGGCTTACTTCTTTCTGCATGGGAAAGCATACAGCTTAGAATCATCCCATTGCATTTCTCTGCACTCTCGGTCATTACAAAGCAAGGACATGAACCAGCACAACTGCATAGTTACCTGCATCCTTAAGTGACTTTCAGAGCTTCTACAAGACCTGAAGAATCCAACCTCACTGATGCAAGCAAAGTGTTGAACTCTTGGAAAGGTAAAACTGGAAAAGAGTATGTAATAGAGACTTTCGGAACTACATAGGGAAAAAAAGGCACTGATAGGCAGTGAAATAACTTACTGTTTTGCTTTGTTTTCTTGTTCTGTTAATCTGATAGTTGCATGCCCTCTGTGTACTGAGGACTAGTAGCTGAGGGGCAGCAGCAGCTGCTTTCATGATTATGGTTTGTTTCATTTGAAATAGAGTGGGACCCCAGTTTTATTTTAAAGAATCCATTGTAAGGCCCCAGAGCAAGGAAATGTTCTCTCAAAACCAGAATGCTTAATAATTAAACCAGGTTGATTAGTCACTAAAATCTCACTAATGTTTAGTGCATTTAAAAACATTTTATTATCATCATGCAAATCAATTTTTAATACGGAGCTCTAGAGAAGACCTTTAACAGGAAATAAAGTGGGCAGGACTGATATTAGGTGCTCCAGGCAGCATGAGAAGATCAGAAAGTACAAATAAATAAATTATAGCCACTGTTTTAGAAGCAAAGTTACAAATGGGTTGTAAAGTTAATGTAGTTGAGATGTTTAAACATTTAGGCATAGATGGATTCAGTGGCGTATTAGTAGCAAATACATCTTTCTGTTTTATTAAATGACTTAAATTGGACCTGTGCAATGTAAAGATTGCAAAAATACATGACTGTGAATGTTAAATTATGCATTCACTTAGTTGCTTGTATGTTCCTTGCCCTTTGCATTGATCTCTGCTTTTAGTGCATAGGAGAATCTGTTCACAGCATTGTGTCAGTTTAGCAGGAGGGCCTGCTGACTGTAGTCTTTCATTTGAGCTTGAGGCCTGGTGCTGTTCATAAACCTAACAGTTGGGCATTGTTTTTGTTCTTAAGCATAAGGGAAGAAATACATGCCTTGTCCTTGGAACAGTTCTGGCTGTTGTTTCTTTGGGATGAAACTGTATTACAGTGCTTGGTGAGGAGAAGCTTTTGTGCCAGAGAGACTTCATTTCTTTGTGCAGACATCAATAAGAAATGTGAATTAGTTTTATTTGTGGCTGCCATTTTATGTGGTTTCTGTCAAAAAAAGCTAAGGATTAAGCGCTTGTGTGTTTCCAAAGGTTAACTTCATTCCTTTAGGTCTAAAGCATTGGTAGTTTTATTTAGAGTCTTATAATCAAATGATATTTTTTTTTCCCCAGTCTGTATGTGCAAATCTGCTGTTGAGTTTGGAAGAAAATTTGTTCTCAGGAAAACTTCCCATAAATGCTTCTTATTTTTGCTATGTATTGATGTGCCTATCTCATTTGTGGTAGGAAGTGAGAAGACTCCAGATGGTTTACGGAGACAAAAGTATTGATGCCAAAGGCTTGGAACAAAACAAACAAAAATAAAGTATTTGATTTCCCCCCCCCCCTTCTTTTTCCTACTGCACATAATAATCTTCCTCAGTGATGATAACACCCGATTAGAATGTATCTTGGTCTTTCTTCATCCTGGCAGTCTTCAAGGCCAGGTTGGACAGAGCCTTGGGTGACATGGTCTAGTGTGAGGTGTCCCTGCCCATGGCAGGGGGGTTGGAATGGGATAATCTTAAGATCCTTTCCAACCCAAACCATTCTGCGACTCTATGAAATAGTGCTCTAACTCTTAGCAGAGCACTGTGCCTTGTTAATTTTGATTTGTCCACCTACAGATGATTCCACTATTACTACTATTCAGGACATAACTACAATACATAGAAGTATCCTGGTCAAAAAAGTAGTGTGGTAAAAATGATTCCTGTAGTGTTTTCTGGTTTCGTACTTCTCTTTCTGGGCATTGTGCACTGTTGAAGTTAGCTTTATAAATTAAGATCAAGTCTTAAAATTGTATTACACTTCTCAATTAGCTGTTGATTAGAAAAGCCCCTTTAACTCACCTGAGTGGTTCTCCAGGAAAGAGTTCATGAGTTACCTGCTTTCATCTGTGGGCAGCTTCATTTGAAACAAGCCTTGGAACAGTTGGGCATGGATTTCTCTCTGCCTGCCTCCCTTAGTCTTGGACAGTTTTTTATAGACTACATTTTATACTGCAGCAGCAGAGGTTTTTATTTGAGATTACTTCAAACTTAATGGTTCTTAACATTTTTCTTTGGCAAGTGTGTTTTTAAAAACTTGAAGTCTGCACTATTAGTAAAATAAATCACTTGTATACAGCATGCACATTTGAGTACAATGTATTATTGCCAGACTTTGTATTTTCAGCTAGTCATTTAGTTTAAAATGTACTTGATTTGTGCAATAAATGTAGAAAATTCTTCATAGGGTTGAGAATCGGCTAACACAGATAACTTCTCAGTGTCTGGAATGTGACCCGGAGGTTCCTGTGTGCAATATAGGAAAATAGGTGAAACGCTCTTCCAGGCCCTATTGCTATGAAGCAGTTGTTTGTAAATTGTATGAACTTTTAACTAACCTGTCACTAGGTCTTGTGCATCTGTCTCCCTAGAAAAACAGAGGCAGGTTACATTCCCAATGAAAATTACTTGATTGTGACTTTGTTTATAGGCTTAAACCCAGAATTTGCATAGGTATAAGTAGGTATTCTATAGTTTGTTCTTTCCCTGTGGATGAGAAAGTGAGATGATGTTTGTCATGTGAACAAAAATACAGTTGGAGATCTGAAAGCTCACTCATTCAGATAAAAAACCTTTAGTATCAGTGTTGCAAGGAATCAAGGTACCCTGCTGAATGTTCTGGTAGTTATCTTCGTTTTATAGCCAATATGAAATCATGGTCTCTTTGCTTGCACATCTTAAGATACAGCTGTGTTTCTGCTGCTTGCCTGATTCTTTATGCAGTTTCTGTTCTCATCTTTCTTACAGCTTAATTATAATGAAAGGTGTTAAATTCAGGGTTTTTGCGTAATAATTATCTGAATAAATCTGTAAGAAACTGGCAGATGAGAAGTTTTGGCTATGTTGATACTGTGGATTATGGTCTTTAGTAAATCTAAACATACATTCTTAAGATCTAATAAGAATATAGAAGATAAATGGCATTTGAATAGCATAGGATGCAAAGAGAACTTGCAGTAATACTACGTAGTGTTGGGACACATCACATGCTTGGTGTATCTTTTGAGTTTCATGGAAGAAAATATTCAAAGAGAAGGTGTTATTGGTGTCTTATAAAACCAAAATTAATTACAAATCGCATCTTTTTGGGTCATAATTCTTTTAATCCTTACAGCAGACAGGATTCTAATGTACAGGTGATGAATTTTAGAGTAGTTAATTTTTTTTTTACCTGGCCAGGAGTTTGATTCTTTGCTCTATACAACATTCTTATGTTTGAAATAGTCATGCTGGAATACCAATGGCAAAGGAGTGATGTGGCCTTTAATGTGCAGTGGCTTTGTTCAGACTGGTTTTGTTTTCAGCATAGGTAGAGAGCATGTTGTAGGGTTTTGAGTCCTGATATATCGATAGTGGCTTCTTTCAGCTCCTGTAAAGTTTGATACAGACTTTAGTAGAAGCTCTGTTGCTCTTTCTTCGCTAGATTAAATTCTTTTGGCTTTTGGCATCTACAGGCTGAATTCAAGAGTTACACTACTCCTTTGTGTCTTAGTAGGGATATCCTGAAGTAGGATCAAATACTTTGCTTGATTAAACCATTGTGGTGTTATTGGTATTTTCATATAAGGACCAAAATCATTCAAACTGATATGATTTAATCACAAATTACTTTGTCTTCTAGATGCAGTTCCATTAGGAATAAATGTTTCTACATTTTAATGGCCCTCAGGAAGGGGGTAATAATGTACATAGTTGCAAATATTTACTTTTTCTTTTCAAAAAGCTTTTTAATGTGTTCCTGCAGCTGGGAGCACTTGGCAATGAAGTGAGCAACTTGAAACAACATTAAATCTTTAGATTCATCAGTTCTAATCAAACATGCCTTGGAGTTGTTTCCTGAAGATTTAACAAGAAAAAAAGATCTTTGTGTTGGAAGAGCAAGATAAGGAGGGTGAACCTTACAGAGTAGGCTTCTGATCCTGTGTCTTTCGGGAATCATACTTTTTTTTTTCTTGTCTCATAGAATCACAGAATGCTTTGGGTTGAAAGGACCTTAAGATCATCCAGTTCCAACCCCCTGCCATAGGCACACTAGACCATGCTGCCCAAGGCCTGGCCAACCTGGCCTTGAACAATGTCAGGGATGGAGCATTTACCACTTCCCTGGGCAATCTATTCCAGTGCCTCCCCACCCTCACAGTTTGTTTGCTTGCTTTTAACTGTGGGATTATTATATACTTTAAAAAATATATATAGAAGGATTTAAATTTGGAATTTGTCATCTGCATAATCAACTGCGGATGAATGTATAGAGGAAGCTGTAGGTATGTTATATTCAGAATGTTAAATGTGTGCATGTTGCACTGTAACTGTTGAAGCCATCACTATGCTATACTGCTTAGCTTTCCAGTAATATTAAAAACTTAATATTGGCATTTACTTAATTTTATGTATTTACCTTTGTGGGACTGTTGGTATTTTTTTGCAAAATTCTTCAAATAAATATTTTCAAGAGACAAATCTTGTAGAACTCTTTCTGTCTTTAGAACAGTGATGCCATTGTATAATGTAATATATTCTGTAAAGCTTTTTTCTCTCTTGTTGTTATATTAAGCCAATATGTTAGCATCTAAGAGGCTTTGTTGATTTAATGTGATTTTCCTTGATTCTGCTGTCTCTGGCATTTTTCAGGATGCTGCTGGCAAGTGCATGAGTTTAAGCAGATACAGTTAAGAAGTGTCTTAGTCGCAAGTTCTTATTCAGCCTAAAATTTGGGTCACATTTGGGCTCACCTCAGCTTCCTGGTAAACTGCTGGTCCTCTGCTCTGAATATGTCATGTCCAGGCTAGCAAGTTAAGGCGAAAAAAAAGATTCTAGTTATAGATCTTAGTGCTGAATACTGAAGTGTAAATACTATGGTTCCATTGTGTTAATTGCTTGTTATACAGATAGATATTTGGTTTGTGATCTGTTCTTTAGGTCTTTAATTTTCCTTTTTAGGGTACCTTAAAGTATATTAGAGCAGACCTAGTGGCAGGATCAGATTTGTTTTGTGTTTAAGGGGATGTACATGCATTATAGAAAGTGATGAGGAAAGGCTGAGAAGAAAAAGAATGCTTCTTAGATAATGTGCACACCATCCGGACACAACAGGCTTTTATCTTCTAAAGGACAAACAGTACTGTATTAAAAAACAGAAGATGCAGCTTTCAGTATTGACCGTTTTTCTTGCTTTAAAGAAAATCAGGAAGTGCCAAATACCCTTGAGTTGCATTACTCATTGGTTATCTTCCTTACAAAACAGACTATTATGAGTGTTTTCTTTGCCAATTTATTGTATTGAAATTTTTGTTCTTTTCTTCCTTTTACAGTTTGCTGGAATTCACTTCCAGGTGACATCAGTGGTTGTGCTCATTAGGCTTAAAAAAAAGAGCAATTTTTTTCTTGTCTCCTGTTAATGGATTACCTCTTCACAGTGAACTTTTGTGTCGTTTTTTTCCCCTTTATCCCCTGGCATCCCCGTAACATGTTTTGACCTGCAGATTTGAATATTTCTTGGTCACAGTTGAGTATTTTTGCTTGTTGTAGAGATTGCTGGGAAATGCGTATTTGCAGCCCAGAAAGCAACCGTATTCTGGGCTGCATCAAAAGGAGCGTGACCAGCAGGTCAAGGGAGGTGATCCTGCCCCTCTACCCTGCTCTTGTGAGACCTCACCTGGAGAATTGTGTGCAGTTCTGGTGTCCTCAACATAAAAAGGACATGGAGCTGTTGGAACAAGTCCAGAGGAGGCCACGAGGATGATCGGGGGACTGGAGCATCTCCCATACGAAGACAGGCTGAGAAAGGTGGGGTTGTTCCGCCTGGAGAAGAGAAGGCTGCGTGGAGACCTCCTAGCAGCCTTGCAGTATCTGAAGGGAGGATGCTGTGGAGGGGCTCTTCATGAGGGACTGTAGTGACAGGACAAGGGGTAATGGGTTCAAACTTAAACAGGGGAGGTTTAGATTGGATATAAGGAAGAAATTCTTTCCTGTGAGGCTGGTGAGGCACTGGAATGGGTTGGCCAGGGAGGTTATGAATGCTCCATCCCTGGCAGTGTTCAAGGCCAGGTTGGACAGAGCCTTGTGTGGCATGGTTTAGTGTGGGGTGTCCCTGCTTATGGCAGGTGGGTTGGAACTGGATGATCTTAAGGTCCTTTCCAACCCTAACTATTCTGTGATTCTATCTGTTGCTGATACATCAGTCTCACTAACTTTGCAGTACTTAATCTTGCAGTTCGAGGAAGAACTTTGACATGCATCCATACTTGCAATATTCACCTGCCATATGTAGTTTAGGATCTATGTTTATCTCTTGAGCACCATTAAATGAACAATGTGCACCGCTGTAAAGCACTGCAGTGGTGGATGTGCTTGTTCTTTTTATTTCTTGCTTGAATTGCTGGGGGCACTTTCTCTATGCAATGGAATGGAAAAGATGACTGCAAAGGTTCCTTGTAGCTATATTCTGAAATTACCAGATCAGGATTTTAACATGGGATATTGGTGTAATCTTACACATCAGGAAGCATATTTGGTTTCTTGGCTTTTGTCTGCAGCTGTTGTTGCAATCTGTCTGGTTCTCCCATCTTGCTGAGTGTAATAACCCCTATGTGAGATTTCAGGCAAGAGAAACAGGCTAGTATGTGTTTCCAGTACTGCAACTATTTTAACTGTTTTTCTGTGCAAGTGTGGTAAGTGAATGAGCTGAAGAATGCCTCTCGCTATTCAAGAAAAGCTTTGGCCATTTTTCTTCATATTCTACTGTTTCAAGCTATGTCAGCAAACTTTTTTATACCTTTGAAGAGACTGGTAGGAATAATCTTTGCCTAGCAAATCAAGACTCTTTGTGTGATGTGTTTGTCTTCAGCCATAAGCTTTACAGCATTCAGCTGGCTGTTTGAGCCTGATTTTTGGCTCGTGGCAAAAACCACAAGGCCAAGTAAAGGACACGTTTCTTCCTATCGCCTTTGAAAAGAAATCAGTGGATGAAGGCTCAGTCCTTTGCGCACTGTGAGCAAGTGTTTGCTATGTGCTTACTAATGCTTTTATTTCTAAAGCTGCAAGAATTTTTCTCTTTCCAGAAGTGAAAGCGGGGTCCTTAAAATTGCGTCAGTCAGTGATGTGTAATCTGTTCTTCAACCACTTGCTCTGGCAGTCTAGTGTTGTAATTTGGAAGCATGTAGGCAACATTTTGCTCTGTCACTGCAGAGAGTATCTTTATCCATTGGTTTGGAATGTTGTGTAGGGTTTTTCTGTCCTTTGGACGCATTGCTTCTTGCCTTGGGACAAGGACAAGGACAAGGAAAGATCTCTTCCTGTAAGCTTTTTTCTTTCCTTCCTTGGTAATGTAAACTGTTGCTATTCCCATGTAGTTTGTCTCTGAACTGCAATATTGCAGCTGGGTTTTGATGGATGAGTGGAAATAAATTACATTCTTATGAAAAACAACTCTATTATTGTCAAGTTAAAACTTTCCCTTGTTTTGCAGGAGCAAAACAATGATGGGCATAGCCCTCAGAAAATGAAATTTCAACTGCCCATGGTGTACGCAGCAGTTTATCAAACAGCAGCCTGCCTCAGAATGGTGCAGTAGGTTTTCTTATTGTTCATGTGTTTGAGAAGCGAGTTAACAATATACAAAACTGCAGAGCCTGATTGGGGTCCTCTTCTTCAACACATGCAACAGCTATGTATTCTTCCGAAGTGCCCAAGTGTTCACTGTGCTTCATAAAAGGGCTTATGAAGAATTTCCCATGTGTGAAATGTACTAAGCTTATCTCCTGCAGAACACAGCCTGGCTGCTTCAGTGAGTGTGGGAAGCTGTTAGCTTTCCACTGTTCCATTCATATCTTTGTGGTATAGGTCCTGATGGGGAGCAGTTGCTCATGCTGGCCATGGCTGTTGAAGCAAGGTGTATGGAATGGTGTCTTAACAAACAGCAGATACCATTGGGCTGACCTGAAAGGTGTGTACAGGCAGCTGAGTGGATATTGTGGTAGGATAATGCAGCCCTTCAGTACTGGTGTTCCAGGTGCTCCTTCAGTTGGGGTACTTTTGACTTAGATGTTACAGATCTGAAAAGCTTTTGTGCTGTAACTCAAGAAGAAATATTAAGGGTTTGTAATTTTACTGGTAAGAGTAACCCAAAACCATTGACAAACAGCCCCAAAATCTTCAACAAACAAAGAAGTCCCAGCTAGAAAGCTTTTCTTTGAAAACGAGGTTCTTTGCTCTAAGATGTGTGTGAGGAACCTTAAGAATAAAGCATTTTCAGCTTGAGCAGTTTTCTCTACCCCAGGCTACTTGTTTTCATGCCTCTCCCCACTCTTGCACCAACACAACTGTTTGCAGCTGTGTGATGAACTGGGTAAGTGAACTGACCTACTTTAAGTTACCCAGGTCTCTCTTGATCTGGTTTACAGCATGGCGACTGAATGTCTAACTGTAACCAGAGGAAGAAATTGTATCAGCACAGTACTTCTCAGCCTGGTGAAGGTGCGCCACTGAAGCAGATGTGGAGCAAAGCATTCCTGTCCCCCAAACAAATTAACTTACTTACTATTGTAAAATGCCAAAAGATTTCATGATTAAAAGGATGGGGGGCCGGGAGTGGGGGTGGTGTCTAAGAAAGGCTGAGAATGAATGAGTTAAGTGGGGATTCTATTTCAAATCCATTTGTTTTTCCCCCTGTAAACCCTCTTTATTTATGTCCTTCCTTCTCCTTCCCCCCCTGCCCCAACCAAAAAATCTTGGACTTTTAAAATGTGTAGTCCTGGTCTGCATTTTACAGTTTGAAACATAACACTATAGACTGAATAGATGTGAATTAATGACTTCAAAAAACCAGATTTTGACTGGAATCTGCAAATTTTAATAACAAACACCAGTATGGCAGACTAGTTTTTGATTTAAATGTGATTTAAAGCTATGTTAAACCATGTGGTGATGTATCATGCAGGGAGAGTGTTCCGTTCAGTTTATTTTCTGCCGTGGATGAGCTTTTACAGGATAAACATGGCTTGAAGTGCTCTATAGCTAATGAGAGGCATTGGAAATAAAATGGAGCAGTCCATTAGGACATGTGGAACATGTTGCATGACTGCAGAGAAGGAGAACTTGACCAAGTGTGTCTATGTAGTTCGTAATGGACAGTGTCACATTATCTTCAAATCCATGTGTGGTAGCTAGGCTTGTGTTTCTCCTTTGGGTGTGAAATAAGAGTTTCACACCTCCAGAACAATTAAATGCATAAGGAAAGCACTGTGGGTGTACTTGCTGCTGCACTGCCTACTGCTGTTTTGATTGAAAGATTGCTCTGTGCTGTGAAAAGAATTTACATGTGTGGGAGTGTTTTTGACAAATACAGGTCTAATTTTGTTTAGAGTCATAACAAAGACATTACACAAAGGATGATCTCTATCCTAATCATTACTTAGTTATACATATGCTCTTGTAGTGGAGCTGTAACTTATAATAGCAGGTTTGGGTTGCAATTAGAAATTGCAACAGTTTCTTTATGGGCATATTACTCATAGACTGGATGGAATAAGTATTCAAGGAAGACTATTCAAGAGAAAATACTCTTTGCTCTAGCAGGAAATAGCTTGAATCAAAGCTGAGGATGATAGTTCAGTAGCCTCTTGTCCCACATACAGTAAGAGCAAATGACTGCTTTTTTTCTGACTTAATAATAATATTTGTTATAGCAGTACCGTATTTGACTGTGATCATGTGATGTGATTTTTGCACAGATATGTGGCACCAAAGGGAGATTTACAGTTTTAAGTGCGCCTGTGTTTGCTTGCTTGTTTTTAAACTGTCTCATGTATGCTTTGGAGATCATATGTTTCAGGCTTTCATTAACAAACTTGTTGTTTTTCTGTCTACAGGAAATGATAACAGAGTCCACTCCATTACGATGCAGGAAGCTCAGCAATCCCGACATCTTTTCATCTGCTGGGAAAACCAAGCTCCATCGTCAGCTAAGTCAAGATGACTGCAAGCTACGAAGAGGTAGTTTGGCAAGTTCTTTGTCAGGTATGCCCTTTTGTAAAGATCATATGACAATTCACTAGTATTAAAGATGCAGTATTACTTGTTGGTATAACAGTTGTGGTAAGAGATGTTGATGTTTCTTACTGGAAAGCTGGCTCAAATTATTATTTGGTTTCTTTTTGGCTTCAAAAGCACTGCAGGCTTTTGTGATTGAAAGTAAAAATCTGGTTTACTAGCTAGATGTTTTTTCAGTTTGTATAAAGTTTGGGTTTTTTAACAGTCTTCAGCCTTGTCAGAGAATTCCATTTGTCAGCTGTAGAGCCATGGAGTGAGAATAGTCTTGTAATTAACTAAAAAGAATGGAGGATGAAGCTGAGTAGTTTTCTTTTTCAAAGACTTTGTATGTTGGCTAGGAGATGGTTTCACAGTTGTTTAAAGCTGGTATCTAAGTCTGTGATGCTGGCATTGAACATACAGATTTGCATGATCAGTCTAGAATGAACTAGCTGATCTGCCTGAATACTGCTCCTATTCTTTAGGGTTCGGGTGCAGCCCATTTCCTCCCTAATTAGGCTGACTGTTCGCCTATTTGCATGTTAGTGCAAGAATCAGAAGGGTTGCAAACTCTCAGGTGGGAGGGAAAGAGGAAGAGGGTGAAACCACCCATTTTGGCAGCAGCATGGGCTTGATTTACAAGGTCGTAAAAATACATCCCGTCCTAGTCCCTCTGTCTTTTATGGGGGAAGATGGATTGTTTGATGTTTGAGGTGCTAGGTGTTTAGGAGCTAAATAAAGCACTAAAGCATGCACGTTTTGTTTTGGCATGGCTTGTTCTTAATGTTTTATTTGTACTAAGGGGCTTGTTTCTGAAAAATAGAAACATGAATGTTTTGCACTCATGTAGATTTGTTCCTGAAGGTAGGTTAATCACTAGAGGAGAGCAGAAGTTTATTAGCTATCCAGCTGCTAGATGATTCCAGTGGCTGAAGATAGTAGTCTAGTTTGGTGGTTTTTCTTGCCTTGAGTAGAAGAAAGAAAAGTAAAGAGGAGGAAGCTGGAAAAGTGGAGAATCTGTTTCTTTTTTAGAAGTATTTTTTTCTGGTTGTAGGTGACATTCTTGTAAGTTTTCTGTTCTGAAATGACGTTCTCCAGAACTTGTTGCTTCATCTTACTGATTTTTCAGCCTACTAGAGGCTGATTCAGGAAGAGGAAAAGAGTCCCAGCAATATTAGTTTGACCCACAGGATAATGCAAGTATAAATCTTTAGGTATATAACTTAAATGTGGGTGTTTGGAATGTATGTAGGACTTTGAGGTATGGCAATGAAAGAGGGTTTAGCTTTTCAAGTTCTGTACTGAAAACAATTCCACCTTATTTTTGTAACAGAAGCAAAGGAGTTTAAAGAGTGTAGGTGATCATGCTTCTAAGGTGATTGGCTTAGATTTGACTCTTGATGGAATTCTTCTTCTTCCTGGATGCAGATACTGTGGAACTAAAAGCAGATATTGATAATCATATCTCATGGAGATTGAAATAATGTTATCCTTGCTCTCGAACCCTGGTATTTTGAACTGTTAGATAATTATATGGTTTGAATTACTATTATAGAATATCTTAGTTAGTGGTTTACTGAAATAAATAGTGATGTACTTTTCAGTCATTTTAGAGCTCTGCAGAGAAGAGGAGTCTTTATATTTTCTCCTCATAGAATAGTAGAGCAGTTAGGGTTGGAATGGACATAATCTTGATAATGGGCAAACCATAAAAATCATGCCTCCAGCTGTAAGCAGATATAGTGGGACTGCTAAAAAAGGTACTAATATGCTGTATTTCTGCTAGCCATAGTTGAGCTTTCTCATGTCTCATACTCCAACTCATTCCATTAATGTGTACTTGATCCATTGTTTGTAACTTTCATAGAAAATTAACATAAGCAAGTTAAAAAGGCCACCATTTTCCTCCCTCATGGCAAATCACATTGTGACACTCTTCCAAATATTGTATCTGCTTTATGTAATGACTATATGACTGTTTCACACCCAGTATTAAGGTGAAATTGAATTTGTAAAATAGCTTGCAGCCTCTGAGAAAAGTTTTTTTCTACACTATATGTGATTAAAGATGTAGTCTTCTTCCTGCTGCTTATTGCAACAAACATCTCAGTCTTGCATGATTCCTGTTGTAGTACCTGAGCATGTGATACTCAGTTGAATGGTGTGTGTAACTTAGTCTCACAGTCCTAATTTTAAGGAAAAGGAGTATTGTTCACACACGTTCTGCAGATAGTGAAACTTAAGTACAGAGGTTGGCTGACCAGAGTTACTGAGGAAGTCATCTGGAAGCTAGTAATGGAACCCAGATTTACAGATACTTTCACTTAACGTGTTTTTAACCACAAGACTATCTTTTTCTTTTTGGTGAATAGCATTGTACATAAAAGGAAAATGTCAAGCTTGATGGAGTCAAAATATGACCTACTTTGATTTTGCGTCTTTCTTAATGTGGAAACTCACTGCTTGACATTTGTCAAAAAGGAATGTTATATTGGCTAGGGAAAAAAAGTATTGAGTAGCTCCTTTATATGATAACTGTATTCCCTGTGGTAAAGTACAATGGTGTGAACTTGCTGAGATAGGAACTGCTCTTCTCACTGTGTATTGTAGCATGGGAGGTATGTGTCTACGCTGGGCAGTCTGGTACAAGGAATACTTGGGAAAGCTACAGAATGTTTTGCCTTGAAGATAATATGATGTTGCTGAAGAGTGAATTTTTTTAGATGGAAAATCTAAATCTTAGGCATGAAATCTACTGCTGAGCATTCCAGTAACAGGAGGAAGTGGGCATATCTGGGTGGCCAAGCCATTTAGGAGATGTCATGTTTTACAGTTATGAATGCATTTTCATAAGAAGTTTTAAAATGAAAAGATTTTGCAGCAGTCACATTTTGTCTCTATGGGAAAAGAAATCGTTTAATTGGCAGCAAATGTTGTTTCCTTTTTAAACTGTGTGAAATATAGAAATGTATAAAGGTAAAAAGTCTGTTTCTACAAGGTTTTGGATTTACCCATTACCTCATAATGTAAACTAGATTTTTGTGGAGATACTTAGCTGTCAAACATAATGAATTCACAGGTAGTGTGCCCTTACAAGTTCTAAGATACCAAAACCTTTAAATTTGTTTTTTCTCTACGTGCAGTGTTTGTTTTCAGCATTGTATTTTCAAGTTGCAAACTGGTTTAAAAACAAGCTGATGGTATTTTGGTTTTGTTTCTAAAGGAAAACAGCTGCTTCCTTTATCAAATAGCATCCACAGTGGAGTGGGGCAGACGATATGGCAGCCACCTGGAGATACCTCAAACCTGGTCCGCATGAGAAACCAGTCTCTAGGACAATCTGCTCCTTCACTTACTGCTGGCTTGGTGAGTGAGTCTGGGGATATTCATGATGATTTTGTGCTATAAATAAAAAGTGGTGTGATCCCTTGCTTTGGTTTTTACCTTACTTTCTGTGCTCCTGCTCAGTGAATGCAGTGAATTTTGTTCTTGTGGGCCCTAAAAAGGGTAGAGGATGAATTAGGAGGACAATATATGTGTCCTGCCTTTGACAAAAAGCAGGAAAAGAATGTGTGTGTAAAGAGCAACTTGTTTTTGTGGGACACTCCTCAGTGCTACTTAAGCTGCCTGATACCTGAAAGAAAAATACCACTGGAAGCGTGGGCACATGTGAGCATGGGAACTTGACCATTTAAAATAAGCTTAATTGGGAAAACCAACTTTCTGAGTAGATAGCTCTGCCTGTTTCCTTAGAGGACAGCTGGGGGATGAAGCTGAAAAATAATTGTCCAAGGAACTGAAATGCTGGAGCTGATACCTGCTCTTCTGTGTGGTTTTTCTCTAAAAGATTTTGGTGAAGTAAATGTATAAAGAGAGCATTTTGTATGGGGTGTGTGTGTAAACTCAGGGCTATAGTCAAGACTGAATTTCTGATCCAAAGGAACACATATATGTTCCTTATCACCTCTAAGTATCTAAAATCACTGAAGTGCAAGAAGAAAATGTAAGAGTAGGAAAAGACAGTTACTTGTGAGCTGTCATATGCACAACAGAAATTGTTGCTAAACACTAGGCTGAAAGCAAAGCCAGAAGCTTTTTGTTTTTTTTGCTGAACTTTCATAGCATTACCTGTGTAACAAGTTTTACTCCAATAAAAGGATTTTGGTATGTGCTGCTTTATAGAGTGTGTAAATTTATATTGCATTGTAAGACTGTTTAGAGGCGATGAGCCCTTAAGTTAAAGGGTGTGCCTTGGATCTAGCCCTTAGATTGTTGGCCCTTACAGTTTTTGGGGGGGATCCTAGACAGTTTGGCACCACCAGGCTATGTAAAGAAACTTGAATCTTCAAAGTTCAAAAGGCCATGCATTTGTGTTACCATTAATTTTGATTTCACAATGAAGTATTATTTCTAGTCTTAACATTTTCAGACATGTTACTACTGTATTGAAATTCTTCTGATTTAATTGGTTTGTGTCTTAGCTTGGTGCCTGTTTAGTGTTTGCCTTAAATTTTTATTCTTAGCAACAGTTATAATTTGATTATATCAATGGAAAGGGGAAGTGTGTGAACTTAGCATCTGAGTGTATCCTAGAGTCATAGAATAGTTTGGGTTGGAAGGGACCTTAAAGGTCATCTGGTTCCAACCTCTCTGCCACACCTTTAATTAGACCAGTTTGCTCCAAGCCCTGTCCAACCTAGCCCTGAACTCTGCCAGGGATGGGGCAGCCACAGCTTCTCTGGGCACCCTGTGCCAGTGCCTCAGCACCCTCGCAGTGAAGAATTTCTTCCTAATATCTCGTCTAAATCTACCCTCTGTCAATTTAAAGTAATTCCCCCTTGTCTTGTCACTGCATGCTCTTGTACAAAGTCACTCTGCAGATTTCCTGTAGAACCCTTTAGGTACAGGAGGGCTGCTGTAAGGTCTTCCTGAACCTTCTTTCCCCCAGCCTGAACAAGCCCAGCTCTCAGCCTGTCTCCAGAGCAAAGGTGTTCCAGCCCTTGAAACATCTTTGTGGCCTCCTCGGGACTTGCTCCAGCAGTTCCACATCCTTCTTTTGTTGGGAGTCCCAGAGCTGAACTCAGTGCTCCAGGTGGGCTCTCATGAGAGCAGATTAGAGGGGGAACATCCCCTCCCTCAACCTGCTGGTCACGCTGCTTGTGGTGCAGCCAGGATATGGTTGGGTTCTGGCCTGCACGTGCACAATCTTGGCTCCTTTTGAGCTTTGTGTCAACCACTGACCACTAATCTGATGGGGATTAAGAAAGGTAATAGGTTAAAACGCAAGCAGTTGAATGCATTGAAGCTTCATAACTTAATGAAAAATAACTGTGCTTTACAACAGAGCGTTAATTCTCAGATATTTAATTTGGATTACAAGCTCGTTGCTCAGCAGCAAGCTGAAGCTCTGATTCCATTCTGTACTAATATGATGCATTTTCAGTTTGTCACGGCAGTGTTTGTGCTGTCTATCAAATATCCTGATATGAAATGCAGTGCCAAGAACTTACTTTAAAATAATGATTTTAAATTCTCTGTTTTCTAAGTAAAGCAGAGGAATGCAGCTGTAAATCCAGTATTTCTTCCTCTGAGATGGTGTTCAGTACTGAAGTAGATGCTCGCTTTCCTATCTCTATAAACTTTGTGGTGGGGGCTGCATGTTAATTACATTTCCCGTTAATTAAGCCTGGAAATTAAGAATATTTATAGAAGTGGGCTTCTAAGGCAGTGACTAAAGAGCTGGTCACAAGATGAACACCTAATTAAATGCAGTGAGTCCTGGGATCTTGGAGCTGGTTACATGTTTGCAGCTGTTTTAATATGCTTGTGGTATTGAAATATGTTTCACAAATGAGAATACCAAAAGGTCTCTTGCCAGTATAATTAATCTGCTTTGCAGAATAGCTCTATTAAGAGATGAGTAGGTTCAGTAATGCAGAGTGTCATTTTAATATGCCAGCCTTGATTGCTAGAGCATTTAATTCCTTTATTATTTGTTATAATACAATAGACGGATAGCTAGAGAGAAGTGGGAATGCAGCATGGGAAACCCAGAATACTCAAAGCTGTGTGCATTGTTTCTGCTCCCTCTTTTTGGCGCTTTAGGTATCAGTGGATTTTCCTTTGGTGAATTGCTTTGCTCTCATTCAATAATGTTGGGGTTTTTTTTTAACTTCCTAACCACTATTAATCCTGAAAGATTGTTTGCTGTGCTTAAATTGCGTTCTTTTCAACTTTGAAAGTATTTGCAAAGCAAAAAGGTAACGAAAGCAAATCTATAGAAATCAGTTTGCAGCTTCTGGAGCAAGGCTGATAGCTGGGCTACTTACCAGCAACAACTCAAGAACTGGAAATACATCAAATTCTAAGAAGCTAAGCTACACAAGCACACTTCATTGTTAGACAGAATCTTTCAGCTTGTACATGTGTGATAGTCTGGATTAATGTGTCTGCATAGCAGTTGCCACTAGATCCTTGACGTGAGAAAGAAACCAGACAGACTGAATGCTGAGTGCTGTCATTGTGGAATGATAGATGTTGATCTGATCTGTGTGCCTTCTAAATATGTGTGAGGATTTGAGAGGATGACCTTCAGTTGATCACGCACTCTTTAAGACAGATGGCTGTGATCCTACTAGATTGAATTCTGGTGGGAAGCATCCTATTTAAGACTTGTAAATCCCTAGGATAACAAGGAAGTAATCGGAGGAAAAAGACATAAAGCATCATTGTGAGTATCTCAGCGGCGTTTTCTTCTCTCAAGACCCAAATACGGTAAAAACCGGGGGTTCAGGAAGTGTGTTATTAAGTGTATGTATAAGGAGCAGAAGGATAATAACATGGAAAATCTCTTCTGACTTTGGGGGTTTATTTTACCTGAAATCTGGACTGGCAAGCACCCTGCCGTACGGAAGAGTTAGAACAATTAGAGTGCTTAAAAATGAAAAAGCCTCAGGTTTTGAATAATTATCTGGAGGATAGAAAGGCTCAAATGCAGAGCTGAAATTACCAACAAGCTGAAGAACTTCCTGTGTTGAATAACATTGCACCAGGGACACTGCCCATTCAGCCTGATTTATTCTGATTGTTTTAATTCCCTAAAGCCATGTGGATTAGCCAGTACTGGGTGGAACAGGGGGAACGGTCATCCTCGTGATGGTGAGTCTTAGGCTCTGCAAAGGAGTGTGTGTTGGAAACTGGAAACTGAGACAGACTTCAAACTGGGGCATGGTATGGTTGATGTCCAAGTTGGGGCGTAGGAGAGAATATTTACTGTTTATTTTGGAAAGGTTTAATATTTTGCTTTTCAAATTTCATGTTAGATATACTAAGAATAGAATCAATTGTATTTACCCTGTTACAGGAAGTTTATGTATGATTTCCCCTGTACAGGATGCTCTTCATTACAAAGGGATGCACTTCAAATCTGCATTACCAGGAAAAGCAGCTAATGGGCTACAGATTTAGGTTTGTGGGCAAGACAACGTAGGCAGTTCCCTTGACAGTTGGATTTCGCTTTCACGTGAATTTATACGATTTTCCACATGAATGTCTATAGTTATTTTTTACCTGATTTCAGGTTTTTCCTCATGATTTGGTTTCAGTCCCCGCACCGAGGCCACTGCGGTCCTGTGCTGCCATCTGCTGGCTGCCGGTGGCAGAGTCAAGTGGCCCCAAGAGCCCAGTCGCTTTGTGTAAAACGCTCATAGAGATCCTGGTGATGGTCAGTGGTTTTCCAGGACAGGCACGGCGTTTCTGGGATCATGTTCCACGGTGACCACTCGCTGATAACCTGACCTTTTTTTAGCTGGAGTATGAATTAGCTTCCTCTTGTCATGCTATACATGGTTCGCAATATTGTTCTGGCAACAGAGGGACGGTGGTTGTGATAGTTATGAAGCAAATGAAATAGGTATATTAAAATTCGAGGCTGATCATACAAATAATTTCTCTCTGCAGTTTTTAGGTCAGAAGCTGTGTGGCCTAACTGCGTTTTGGTCTATGGCCTGCTAGGTGGTGCTGGTGTACTGGAGGACTTCGTATACTGAGCTGCAGTTTTCAACACAAAATCATAGAATGGTTTGGGTTGGAAGGGACTTTAAAGCTTAAGGTTCCTTAAAGGAATCTTAAACTTCCAATCCCTGGACACCTTTTATGAGACCACACTGCTCCAATCCCCATCCAGCGTGGCCTTGAACACTTCAAGGAATGGGGCAGCCACAACAATTACACAATTGTTACAGGGCCAACCTAAAGAAAGTACTAGGGATATTTTCCTGTAGACTGAAGCTAAAGGAGACCTTAATTCTCTGTCAGTTCGGTACGGAAATCAATAATTCAGAAGGCCTGATGAAGTGCAGTGGAACTACAAGTTCAAGCATTTTTACACTCTGCTTCAGAAACCCTTCTAGTTACAGAAGAAAATTCTATCTCTGGGTCTCCTTAGTTCCTAGTGCTTCAATGGATTTAATGTTTATTATTTAGGATCTCTGCTTTATGCTAGCGTTCAGGTGGTGGTTGCTAATCTCACAGAGATGAGGTCTTGGAAGGAATAAATTGTGCAGTGACCAGCAGGTATCTGACTAGCAAATTAAATGCTAGTTTACAAAGAACAGTAGTTGGACTTCTACAGAACTCTCCACCTTCTTCAGCTCCATATGTATGGCAGTGAGGTGAGCACAGAGAGCTGAGACTTCGACCTCCTCACAAAAGAATTAGGTGTAAGCTCTGTCTTTTTCTTGAAAACCACACTGTTATTTGGGGGACAAATCACTAATGCCAGTTGTGCATAGGGCTACTTCCTGCTGATTGACTGGATACTTACTCCAGAAGGAGATATATGGATCTGATGAGAAAACTTCATTTACATTTGTGTCTTCTGAAACATGCAGCTCTTTTGTCATAGATAACCTTACTTTTAGTCTGTAGTTTAGGTGGAAACACGTTGACTATTTAGATGTTGCTGAATACAGTTGGGAGTGTTCATTAAAGTTATAGCTGATGAAGGCCATAACATTCTGGGGAGTAGGGAATGTTCAGTACTTGACTGTATAGGATGAATTTCATATTTTTATGTTGTTAGAAAAGCAGAAGATAGCAGAAACTGTGGTTGTATGAGCAAATGGATCTCATGATTCTATACCTCATAGCAGCCTTCCAGTATCTGAAGGGGGCCTATAGGGATCCTGGGGAGGGACTCTTCATTAGGGACTGTAGTGACAGGACAATGGGTAACGGGTTCAAACTTAAACAGGGGAGGTTTAGATTGGATATAAGGATGAAATTGTTTCCTGTGAGGGTGGTGAGGCACTAGAATGGGTTGCCCAAGGAAGTTGTGAGTGCTTCATCACTGGCAGTGTTCAAGGCCAGATTGGATGAAGCATTGGGTGTCATTGTTTAGTGTGAGGTGTCCCTGCTTATGGCAGGGGGGTTGGAACTGGATGATCTTAAGGTCCCTTCCAACCCTAACTATTCTATGATACTATGATTCTATTCTATGATTACTGTATGAAGGCATGGAAATTCCATTTTAAAATAGCAGTTGTGATTGTGATAACCTGGGATGGCAAGGAAGTGGATTTCCAAATTAAAACCATGTGAAGTCTGATTTTGTGCATGCTAATTAAAAACTTGCATTTCCTTATGCTGCAGAGTCTATGGGTGAATCTTTAAAGGTTTGGGTACGTTACCAGTTTTGGAAGATGTGGCTATAAGAAGATAGATACAAGATAAGTGAAGTTCTTGAACTAAAGCAGTGTTCAGGCTTGTGCTTGTTTGAAGGGACTGGGTTTGAGGAAGGAGCAGGAGCAAGCTCTGGGCAGACAGTTGAATGTAGTGGCTTGAGCTGAATGATAAAGCTTGAAAGTAAGAATGAAGAATTTGGATCTGATAGTGGAGAACAGTGAAGAATAAGGCCTTTGCAAAGTAAACAAAATTGTAAGCAAACTGCAGAAGAGCTTCCTTGAATGTATTTAAGTATTATGAGCATTGGGCAGTGTTTAGAGTGCTTGCACAGACTTACCTTTGTCACAGCTTTAAGGTATCTCTGGTATGAAAGCTAAAATGCATGTGCTATATAGTTCTGTGTGTTTTCATGATAGATTCAGAACACTTCCTTCACAGTGGCATTCAAAACTGATAGTCCTAATAGGTTTTTCACTAGTAAACTTCATTTGGAATAATTCATATGTATCTGTGTAAAGAACAGAAAATATTTGTGATAAATTCTGTACTAAAGTTATATTTAATATATAGTGCATATTACTTAAACATTGTCAGCATCTTGCTCTGAAGAAACTTCTGTATATTAAACACAGTCAGCATCTTCTTACTTCACTTAACTGAATTCCATTTTGGAGTGGACTCATTGGCTCAAAGGAGATTTTCATACTTGAAAGAAAATTTGAATACCCTTCTGTGTAACCTGAGGCTTGTCACTGTAGGAAATATGAATTCATGAAACTTGCCTTGTGATAATTGTTAGGCACTAGACTGTCAGTTTGAATGATTGCAGTTCTCATTATCTTCAGATGCTGCGTGTTATTTTTTTTGTCTATGAATATGTTGAATTGATTTTTGGCACATGCAGTCAGTTCTGTTCCTGACAGCAGCGCTATTGTAGGTGTAAAGTGAGAAACTGCTGTAGTGTGCATGGAAAATGAGCTTTTTCACTTGGGGAGCTGTGGAGAATTTAAGATAAAATATAAAGAATTATTCAGACTGTCTTGATCACGAGTGTCACTGAGTGAGGCTTTGTTCCCTAAGAGTGTTGTTCTTTGGTTCTTATTGACCTCCATATAAAACCATACTGATGTAGACAACAAGAATTCTGTTTTTTCATTTAAAATACTCAGAAATTGGCTGGCTTATCTTGGTGATTTTCAGCAGGTATTTCCATGGAAAGGCACTGTGAGATGTCTGCATTTAGTATTTTAATATGGCTGCCTTCTGTGTCTGTAACACTTCTGGGAACTGTTTTCTACGATGTGAAAAAGAAGGATCAGTCTTTAAACATGAAATAGTTTGTTTGCCTAAGTTCCAGACTACTTTGTCCTGGAAATGCAAACTGTTTTGAGCTTTGGGACATGTATAAAAATCCCTTTGACTAAACAAAAGCTTTGGGGATGCTGTAGGAATCAGTAGCATAATCCTCCATGTTTGGCTGCCAGTTTTGTATCCTTTTGGTTTGTTGAAGCTATGCAACATGCCTTTCCAACCATCTAAACAGCTTCAGCTCCAGAGACACAGTGATGGCTTATTCTATCACTTGGAGGAAAACAGGCATACAGTGGTTTGTGTGCTTCATCTCTGAACAGCTGCAGCTCAGAATCTTCTGTGAGAGTTAGTCTTCTGTAAGAGGTTTTATTATGTTGAGATTTCTATAGAAGAGGAGAGGTGTAATCTTTTGGCAGAGGTAAGTGTAGTCCTGTAAGTGAAACATGGTATTAAAGCCTGAGACTTAAGCAGCAATCCTGATACCTGAACTTTGATGAACTGAGATACAGAGAGGATAAGTAATTGAGTCATCTGGAGAACTGGGAGTAAAGCATAGCTCACAGACTTGCTGCAAAGCTCCGTTTATGAATGCTGGCAAATGTTTGAAGCTCAAATGGACAGTGTTATGAAATAACTCCTTGCAGTCACTGTATATGGTGTGCCTGTGTCATTCTCTTGTTTCTGATTGTGTTAAAGATAGTTAGATTTTAAAGTCAGTTGTTCAAAAGCCAGGGAATAAACACCTTGATCTCTTACCTGGCTTTGCTATGTTATTATTGCTGAGCAAAGCATTTTTGCAGGAGTTGTGAGTTTTAAACTCTTCCCCTGGGGGGACCTGCGGAGTCCTTGTGCTGCAATAACAGGAGGTATGAAGTCAGAATAACCATTACACTTGCAAGCTTGATTTAGAGTGGATGTCTGTAGTTCATCCCTCTGTGAACAGACTAGGATAAATAACGGCCAAGCTGTTTTTTCAAAGCATTATTATAGGAATAGGTGAGGAGAATTCTTGTACTGTGGCATTTTGGATTGATCAGACTTTTCTTGCTGAAAGCAGTTGTGGCCAGCTACATGTGCATAGTGCAAACTCTGCTGCCTTATGTGTTCAAACCAAACCAGCTTACCTAAGCTGTTTTATTAGCAAATAGTATGGAACAAGTGACTGAGGTGCTTCTTGTTTTTGTTATTTAATGCAGTGACCACATTTCCATTAAAGAATTAAATATCCTGTGTACATCACAAATATAAAATGCTGTCATACTGAGACAATAGAGTGAGTATGCACAAATGTGTAACTTTTGAGTCTAAAGTTATTGGCAAGGGGGAAATGTTTATAATAGAGGATTCAAAGATGTGCAGGGTTTCAGATCTGTCAAAAGGATGTGGAATGTAATTAACCTAAAATAACCTTTAAAATACTTTCTGAGCCTGACAAATTAAATGAACTGTTGAGATAACTTAATGAGAGAGTTTAATTTTATACCTTAAATAAGGCCCTATTAATATCCTCATGATGTTGCTTTGTGATGGAATCCACTGAGACTTTACATTTTCACAGTGACCTCATGGTTCAGTAGCATTGTTGATATACTCAATGAATATTTGAGAGATAAGGTCTAGGTTAATGGCAGCATTTGTTCCTTAAGTGCTTGAAGCCACAAAGCTCTAATTGAAGATATGAATGTTCAAACTTCATTATTTTAATGTGGTCACACAGTATAGTGACAGTAAAAATAGTTCTATGATAAAACCTTGTGGCAGGGTTCATTATTTGCCCATGAAAAAAAAAAAATAATGTAAAACTAGGATTTAAATTTCTCAGCCTTGCAGTTTAAATAACAAGTGAAACTTAAGGTCCAGCGTGGTGTCTGTATTTGTCTTCACTCAAAATTAGAAAGAAGGATTGCATACCTTTTGATACAGAAAATGCTGCTTTGATTTGTTTGTACATATGAAGTTACAGTGCATACACTGAATTTTTCGTGCAAGTCTTCTAGTTACTATGTTACAGATTCGTTTCAAGAAGTTTTAGCAATTTTATAGCTCCAATTTCCTAAATATTGGTAATTGAACTAATTTAATAGATGAGCTGTTGCCAAGGAAAATACATAGCGTGTTTATCGCAGTGTCAAGAATCCAGGGGTTGAAGGCAAAGGTCAAAGTGTTCATTACTGCTTGCATTTCATCAGTGGTGCTAACCTTGGTTGCTTCTTTGCAGCTCTGCACACTGTGCTGCCTCTACTGTGAGCTTTTATGATCCCTCTGGCCTGTTCTGATGTTCCTAAGCTCTCTTCTTCCTCCTGTGTTCTCCCAGAAGTATCTTTTTCTCTGTGGCTTCTCCTACCACCACAGAACATCCCCCCTCCCCCCCCAGTGATGAGTTATTGTTTGGTGATAGCTGGAAAAGTGAATTCAGACTGCTTTGTGCACAAATAGACTTCCTTATTCCTTCTCCACTGCAGATTCTTTGGGCTGTGGACTACTGGTCTGGGAATCAGTAGTGTGAAAACTAGAGTTCTGTCTTCTATTACAGTTTTACTGTTGCTGAAAATTTGTATGGCTTAGTTAAATACAGTTACCAGTTTTGGTACAACCTTTATTTCTGCAGTATCTTGTTGCTAAATGGACGGTGTTCTGAATCTTTTTGATCCACAAGCTCTTTGACTCTGCTCAAACAACAGTATGCAATGTGAAATTAAGTTTGTGGGTATTATTAAATCTATTGATAACTATTTGTTTGGGTTTAGGTAAGTTTTGCCTTAAAATTAATTTATCAAATAATTTCTTTCAAAATAAAGTACAGGGTGTTATGAATTTAAAGCATATGCATTTCTTATCAAAGAAATTTTACTAGAGCAAAATAGGCTAATGAAATACAAGTTTGGCAAGAGGAACTGATGAGGATTTTGGAAGAAGAGAGGAACAATTTTTAGTATTGCATGCATGCATGCATAACTATCTGAATTGAGAGGAAAAGTACCATATCAACACTGTCACATTATATTGATCAGGCATCAGCATCAGTCCTGATTAAATAGGCAGCTGTGTAAAGTGGTATATTTGATGATGGCATCTGTTTATTTTCTATATGATTACATGCCTGCTGACATGTTTATTTTCTTGACATAATTTAAATACTGTGTTTAAAATGTTGCTGACTGAGAAATATTTGAATTATACCAGACATAGGGAAAAAAAAATCATTCCTTCTATGGCTGATATGAATATGTATGAATATCCAGTAATATCTACAGACAAACCAGCTGATTTATGTACCAACTTAATTCCAAGAGAGTACTCTAATAAAGTGAATGGAATGCCTATATATATATATACACATACACATATATGCAGCTATAAATTGTTTAGAAATCAGTTATATATAGATTAAATTTAAGGACATAATTGCAGCAAGTCTTTGTATAAATGAGTGGTGTTGAAAACCTTGGGGGACCTTGTTCCTTGTGGATGATTGTCAGACAAATCTGTGGTATCAGCTTCCCTGAGAAACTGTCAAGAATGGCTTAAAACCTGTGGGTTCTTGGCCATTAAACTTGCCTCTGCAGTGATGTGAGAGATAGCCCTTACTGTTCTAATTGCTGGATTCCTCTGCTTTTCCAGAAACAAAAGGTAAACTGCTGCTCTTCCCCCTGGCTTACTATAAATTGCAATAATTTTGAGAGAAAGGTATTGTGGTGCCTACTTCTTTAATGAAGTACCTCAGTGGTACAGCCCTTCCATCTGTTACCTGATTTTTCTTTTGTCCCATTGTTAACAAGGCTTTTATCATCAAATTTTGCCTGCCTTGTATGAAATCTCCGTTTGAGGATAGTCATGGACAACTGTTAGTAATTCTTAGCTGCATTTTAACTTGCACGTCAGGAAACTTCTCCAGTAGTTTGGGGTTCAGAAGTAGGTCATCACAATTTCACATTCTGGAGCAAGCAGTGAAAGATTGGTTAAACCTCATTTTGTGTTAGGTAAATGGATAAAGTTGATTTAACTCCATTATACCTAAGCTTCATAATTGAGCTTATGCTTTCTGTTACAAGCTTTTGTTCTGTGTTGAATCCCTCAGTTCAGTAGTGGAAAGTGTGTAATAGTGTTCTCTATGCACAAGTATAATTACTACATTTTCTGCTAAATGTTTTACAGATAATCACTTCAATCCCATAAAGTGCTCAAACTCTGACATGACTATGCTGAGGGCTGTCCCGTTGAATGCAGTTCTGCATCCCAGGATTGTGTTCTTAAAATGTATGGGAAAGGTTTAAAGAGGTTGGAGTTGTGGCTGGGCAGCGCTGTATGGTTAAGGACCCTCTCCCCACTCCCATTTACAACAGGCAACCCATCAGTGGAGCAGCACAGGCCACCAAAGTGTTGAAACTTGCATCTAATTAAGCAGTAGTAATGTGGGGTGCATATTACCCACTGTATAATAGGGATTGGTGATGGTGACAGCCGTGTGGTGAGGAAGATGGTGCGTTGCAGAATGAAATGTTAGTGGAAGACTTAGTGTGGCATGTGTCCAGTCCACATCTGGGACATGAGAGTAGACTTTCTGTGTTCACTGATTGTTTCGTAGATCCAAGCTCTAGCAAAATGCCCATGGGAAGGCAAGTAGTACTGCTTTTATCCTTAGCAGTTCTCAGTTCTGGTTTAAAATGTACATCAAAAAGCCACCCTAAAGGCTGAAACTGGGATATATGTATGCAGAGCTAAAAATAATTAAAACCCCACTAAAGTTGCTTTCAGTTTCAAAAAGATGAACTGATTTACAAAGAGGAAGCTTGTTGAAAAGCAAGGAACATCAGCTAAGAGGCCTGCATCTTTAGTATCTCCTTGGAACTGACTTAAGGATGTCTTCTGCAAAGCAGACAAACGGAGTGTTCCCCCCTCCTACTCCTGAATAAGAATAAAGAATGCTTTAAAGGAAAGCTGAGTGGTTAAAAACAGAATAAAAGAGGTTGTTAATTCAGTGAGTAAAAGGAGGTAATGTCACAGCTTTAAAATTATTCAGAGATGAAGCATGTGACCTGCTGTTTGTGCTGTGAAGCAAATTGCTTAAAATAGTTTGAGTAGTTGAGGACTGGAAACTGGCAAATGTGGTACCAATGTTTTAAAAATGGGATCCAGAAGAGATCTGTGGAGTTACAGAATTGCAGATGTTCCCTTTGTGCCATAGTTGCCTGAAACCTAATTCCTATAAGTGTGATTTACCATTTGGTTGTATTAACACAGTATTTGAATAGAGCAGCCTTACCAAATCATTCAGATAACCCTGACAGTGCTGCTACAGTATGTTTGCCATCAGTGGTTTTATATTTGTTTTCCAGGTCATCAGTTAAAATCAGAGAAGGCTTGAATTGGAAAGGACCTTAAAGACCATTCAGTTCTAGCTCCCTGCCATGGGCAGGAACACCTTTCACTAGACCAGGTTGCTCTAAGCCCCATCCAGCCTGGCCTTGAACACTGCCAGGGATGGAGCAGCCATAGATTCTCTGGACACCCCGTGCCAGTGTCTCATCACCCTTGTAGTAAAGAACTGCTTCCTGATACCTAATGTTATGTGCATCAGTGTTCTGCTGACATGGAATGGTCAAATTCAGTAGTAATTCATCTGACAGCTACTATTAAAAGTTCAATTGATTGGCGGATTTGTAACCCGAAAGGTTTTGCTGTTTCTTAGAGATATATATAATTTCTAAAAATACAGTTTGCAGCCAAGTTAAGAGCTCTGAACAATTCAAAGTCTGATGCCTTCATGTTTACTTTATCAGCAGAGGCAGTAATTTGGACACCCTGACCCTCACCTCCTCCACCCAAAAGCACCGAAGAACTCTGCTCAGAAATTGCAGTGGTTTACTTGCAATCTTATTTTTTCATAGAAACCTCAACAGCCAATGTTACTTCACTTTTCTGTGGAAAAGCTGATACAGGATTAAAATAATTATTTTGCCTAGGGTTGATACCATCCTAGCTGCTCCTGGATAATAAACTTCCTGGATAATCTGCTTACGCCTTGAGTCTTATTTGCCTGGGCTTTTTTTGGCTTTTCCTCTGCTTCCTGTTGCAAAAGAAGCTTTGAAGGAGGTGCTGAGAAGTAAAGGGGGCTGCTAGTGTGGGGAAGTTCAGGAGTACAGGGCAGAGGGCTACAGTAAACTGATAACACTGATGTCTGGTAACTTTGAGGTATATTTAGAATTGTGCTGCTGTTGTGTTTGTGTTTTGTCCTTTGCAGCTCACAGTTTTCATTCAGTTGCTTTCTACTTCAGTGACTTCAAAAGGAAACCTTAGGAGACAGGAGTTTCTTCAGCTTCTTGACCTATTCTGGAAATACCTATTCTCCTTCCCTTGAATTCCACCTTGACTGAACAGATTTGTGTTGGGCTATGAGATCATTCTGTCAATATAGGCTTGTTTATGCCACAGCTTTCCAATTTTCAGAAGTCTCCTTTCAGTATTGAAACATCCACCTTATGCATCAGCAGTTTATTTTTCAGCACGAGCTGCGAATTGCTGCTGGTGATTGCTAGCATTTATTTCTTCTATGAAGATCTAATGTTTTAGTAGAATTGAATTCTTTATTTTCTCATGTCGTTTCCTGCGTTAATCAGTTTCTTTCTGGGTCCTGTCAGACTCAGTAGGATACCAGTCTTCTGAGAAGCTTCTTTTGTTGATGCATTTAGAAAAGGCTCTATTTCTTCCATGGAATGAATTTTCTCTAGGGTTGCTGCCAAGACTCAGAAGACCAAGAAATCTTATGGCTTTGTATTTGAGTGTAATCAAACTGGCATTCATCATCATTTTGTCTTTTTAGAGCTGGAATAGACTTGTAGATGAATATGTATTTTTGGCATTGGCTTTAACCAGAATTGAAAGTAATGGTGTAAATGACCATGATTGCCAGGAACAGTTGTAGGGAATCAAAGTTCCTGCAATTGTTTCTTCTTTCCTGGTAACTTCCAAGCCAATGGCCAATTTCATCCCAGCGTGGAAAGAAGAAATGTCAGAAATAATTGTTCCTGCAATTTCATAAGAATTGGAGCCGAGTAGGAGGCACCCCCTGACATTCTCTCCGAGAGAGACAGTTCATTGTTCGTTGTGGCTTGGCAGCTCTGGTGACGCTCAAGTATGACAGCTCTCGATTAGCAGGGGGAGATGCTGTCTCCAGTTGGGTGGAGGTAACACATGAGAGTCAGGGCTATGTCTGTGAGGATTGTGGAGGGAGCAAGATGACAAAAAGACAAACCTGAGTCTGTAGGAAACTGGATATCTTTAATTCTGTTGCTTGGGGGGCAGCTTGTTTATTTTGCAGTACTCAAAGAATCTGGCATCCTTTGGCTTCCTGAACCATTGATGTTAGTGACCTAACTCTGGGCAAGATTGGAGGGAGAGCTTTTGAAATGCTTCTTGTCATAGTTCCTTGTTGTCGGTTTGGCATATCCCTCTTACTGTGTAATGAATGGTGGGATCATTTGACGAGCTGCCTTTGCAGTGTTCTGTGCTTGTCCCAAGCTGAGACTGCTCTGAAGGGGCAGCACAAGGAAATGATGGGTGCCTTCTCAGNTGTGTAATGAATGGTGGGATCATTTGACGAGCTGCCTTTGCAGTGTTCTGTGCTTGTCCCAAGCTGAGACTGCTCTGAAGGGGCAGCACAAGGAAATGATGGGTGCCTTCTCAGCACTGTAAATCTGACCTTTCTGAAAGAGGGGAGGGAACCCTCACATTTTGGTTCCGTGTATTGGAACAGCATACTTGTGGCATCATCTGCAGTTCATTTCTTTGCTTTTCACTCCGAAAGACATTAAAAAAATTAGTATTCTACAAGCTTGAAAGAGAGACTATTATCTAATTGGCTTTTGGTTAGGAGGATACTGATTTCTAGGTCAATGTAAAACAAATGAGCATTTAAATTGAAGAGGAGCAGCTGTTCCAAAGCCCCTTTCCACAGTGCTTGGTTTTGTTAAGGATAATTATGTCTAATTTTAAATTATGATAGCTTTGAGTATTGAGCTTTGCCTTGTTACATCCACTAGCTCATTCTCCTTCATCAATAAGAATGTTCCATCATGGAGCTAGGTTTCTGATTGAATTTATTTTTCTGGGCCTTTTGAATTGTGAAGAGAAACACAGCTTTTAAAGATGGGGTTTTCAACACTTTCACGCCAGTGTTACCATACTTCCATTTTATTTTTCGAGAACTCAAACCAGATATACTGTTGTCTGATACTGGTGGGAAAATACGTATTCCTATAAATATGTAAGATTTTTGTTCATATTTTTAGCTTGAAAATAGAAAAAATTAGACTCTCGTGCTGAAAAATCCACGACAGCACTTGTCAGCCCTTGGAAGGACATATGCTAAAAGATGTGAGGATCACATAGTGCTTGTTTCAATTAACACGTTGATAGTCTCTGTTGGTTCTTGAGACAAAAGCCCAGGTGACAATTCAAATGATGCATGAAAATCATATTTCAGGTTTTTTTCTGGTAAGCTTAGATTTATTCCTTTTTTAAAGCAAACCCCCAAAGATTTTAACTGCTAAGCTTGATATTACATTAGTAATTCAGTAGGATGCCTGAACTGTTTAAGGAACATATATTGCAAATATATTGGCTGCTGCAATGAAGCACATTTGTTTTTATGAGATGTTTGTTGCTGGACTTGGCAGTGTGGTAGCATCATGCATAGGAATTGTGTGTTTGAATTGAATTTGGAATAAAATGTATCTATATCAAGATAAAGTATATATATTCTGCATTTTAATTTGAAATATGAGCATTTTTTAACCTGCTAATTTTATGGAAAAAGGTTGTCTAAAGGTGCCTTTTAAAATAATGAATGTCACACTTTTCCACTGAGAAACAGTATTTGAGGCTTTAAGTCAACATCTCCTGCAGTCTTTTGTTTCTTCTACCCAGACTAAATGTAATAGGCTCTGTTAAACAAAACCAAGAAAGTTTGAGAGATTGCCAAATTATTGCAATGCACCTGTGGGTTTGGGAGGAAAAATAACTTTCCTATTAAAAAAAAAAAGGCAAATCAAAAACCAAAGAGGAGAACTCTTAAAAATGGGAAGTCTGACACAGATCCTGGAGGAGAGGAAGAATAAAGCAGAAAGTTTGTCACTGCACTGTAAGTCTTTGAAAGCCTGACTGAATTTATTCTTGATCTTTTTTTCCTGGTTTGGTGGATGAGTGTTGGGAAAAGGGATATCTGTTAAAACCAGCATTTCAGATTGTGAGAAATGGATACCAAAATTTTGTCTGAGACCAGAAAAGGAAGAACAAAATCGGTCAGAATCCACTGGCAAAACACGCTGCTCTGAGATGTCTCCTTAGATACCAATGTAAGCCTAGTCTCATATAGACAAGTAGAGAAGAGTAAAATTCTCTAGCTCCAAATATTTTGTCTCCTCATCTGCAAGTGTTAATTTCAAAGGCAGTGTTTGAATGTTGGTCTTAAGCAGGCAAAATATTTCTGGAGACTTGTCCAAGCACTTCAGTGTCAGCTGGAAACCAAAGTAAAATTCAGGGTATATTGAAATGAATTGCACGTGGGTTAAGGTGGGAAAAATATATTCAATGCTGTAGTATAATACTTAAAGAAAAATCAGTTGTTAACTTCCATGGTTTTTACCCAATGAGTTTGTCTGGCTTTCTAATTCATTATTTCTAAATGTTATGCTAGTGCAATAGAAGAGGTTCCTCATTTTGCAAAGCACCGAGTGTTTGTTCTGAAGAACTGAGTGTCTAAAATGGCAAATACCCTACAGATACAACTGAGAGGGAAAATACAGTGAAATGCAGCTTGGCATAGTCTCATACCTCTGCAGTTTTCAAGAAAACCTCTGTAACTCTGTAAAGGGAGTGCTGTCTCCATGTAAAAATTGTCTAGCTTGTACTTCAGGGTTAAATCTGGCTTCATTGATGAAGTAAGAATTGGAAGCAGAAAAGTTTGGGAAGAGTTTGGAGAAAAGGCACATATGTGTATGGAAACCACTGCTGCTGTGGTGGGGCTGCAGGAAGAGCACTGCTAACCAGGAGCGTGGAAGAGGATGGTGGAGGAGATCCTACGTATAGTAGAATTTTGGGGTATTTCTCAGCGTGTGCTTGGATGACATGAGATCCACCTGTGAGTTGTAGCTTTTATTAAAACAGTTTTTGTGGCAGAATAGCTTCCAAGCTGACTGGGATCATGATGAGTTTTCTGTGGAGTTCTTGAAGCTATAGGTTTTGTTGCTTCTATAAACTTTTCAGTATATACCAGTATCTTTCATTAGAGAAACACACAAGGGTTGGTACTGGGACTTGAGCTTTGCTTCTGTTGCCATTCTGCTTATAGGCATTCACTGCTGATGCTTAAGTCCTAATGTGTAAAGCATGATGGTTGTTTTACAATAAAGTAAGAGAATCCTGATTTTGGTAATGTCGTCTAAATGTTTACTAAACAGACATGAAGTTTCTTCCAATTTAAATTTGCAGCATATATTGAAAGAGACTCTGCCTGTTGAAAAGAGTGCTTCTTTCAAAAGTGGCATTTGAAATGTAGCATCAGAGAAGCTTGTTTCCATTTTGTTCTAATGCCAGTTTAATTCCAGAACAAGAATGTTTGTCTGGTGAATTCAGCATCTTCTGTAAATACTAAAGTTTAATTTGAGGATTCCTTTCCAAAGATGTTAGCTTTTGAAAGGGCCTGAGCCAAGGAACTTGTTTCTGCCTGGAAGCCGGTGTCTCTTCTGAGTATACCTTCTTTGGTACAGGATGAAAGCAGTCAGTCTGTAGATGGATGAACTCTTTCCTCCACCCTTGTCGACAGCAAATTTCCATTTGTATGGAAGATTAGTGGGTGTGCCACCTCTCATAATGCATTGAATGTGGGGGATGGGGCAGCCTTGCCCAGGAGCCTAAACCTAACAAACTGGAAACGGAAAATGCACTGCGGAAGCCTGATTATTGCATAAACCTGGAGGATTTTAGACTTCTTTTCAGCATTTCTTCTCTCTGGGACCAAGCCGCATGAGCAGAGCTTGTTGTGGTTCAGAATGAGCTCCCATTGGGGTTTGTTGTTAATGTGGGGCTTTGCCCCAAAGGAATCAAGATTCCGTTTGATAACGGAATCTTGTAAATAGGTAAGAAATCCAGAAGAAATTCAAACAAGCTGTCAGGCGAGTTTCCTTAGCTTGACTGCCAAGTTACCTCATCAACCTTCCTTGTTTCAGTAGTCTGTTAGTTTATTTCAAAGGGACACATTTTTAAATCTCCAGATAAACATAGCTTGATCCAAATAAATAAAACCCCTCCAAACACTTAAGTTTCAGATTGACAGCGAAACATTTGGCTCATTTGGGTTGCAGAGACAAATGTTACCAAAGGCTTTAAAAAAAAACCCACTGAAATTGTCAGCTGATGATCTTCTGAAAAGTGATCTTTTTTCCCAGCAGACAACATGTTATGTAAGGAAATATTGTAGCTTTAAGGTTTGCCATGGCTTGATGTTCTGTTGGTTTTAGTTGTGACTTAATACAGTATATAATACAATGAATTCTGAACCACGAAAAATGTGATTTTGAATCTCAGTGTTTTAGGTCAGTTGGTCAAGAAAAGTTCCTCGATAATAAAAACCATTGCAGCTGGTTGCGGACAGTTAAGAAACTGTTGGGTTTTTTAACCTGATTTTTGGGTGAGAGTACTCATCACTGGATCATCCTTTACACCATGTCTCCCATGCTGGGGTCTCAGTTCTGTGGATCAGCTTCCTGCTGTTTCTGTAGTTGATACTAAATACAAGTGGTTTAATACCTTTTCTGATTTGTCAATGTAAGCGGACTTAGACCTCTAGTGTTACAAGTTTTCTTGTGGGAGAGGTGTGTGGATATTGGGTTCACTTAACCTGAGCTAGAGAGTACACTGTTTTTTGTATTCACAAATTGCTAAGATAACCTTTACTGGTCTTGCTTTTTTGGTAGCGGTACGTTCTCATTCTGATGCAATGGTTTAGATCACAAAAGATGGCAGGATGCAGTGCCGAAAATCTGAACAGTCTGGGAAGTTATAGCAGAATGAATGGCTTTCTTCTTCACATTTTACATAATTCTTAGTAAAGTGAATGAAACATTTTCCATGAATGTTGAGTGATTCCTGAAATATGCCTCATTTCAATATCAATTCAAGGTATGTAGAAGGTACTTTATATTCAGCATAGATAGTACAAGCAAACTAAACACAGCTCAAAGAAGAGCCCTACACAGATATGTCTTTGTGTCTATGTGTATGTGCACTCTAATACAGTAGGTGGACTCCTTTCTTATTATCCCCCTTTGGAGTTGCTTTGGTGATTAGAAAATGTGAGTAATAGGGTTATTCACAATTTCTCAGTTATGTTTTCGTAAAATGTATTGTACATCAGAACAATCACACTGCTCCATAGCGAGCACCTATGGTCATTGCTTTCCTGTCTGTGAAATCAATACACCTTTGGTCATCTTCTGCTGATGCTATTTGAAAACCTGTGGGTTGCAGAATAACTGAAAGAATTATTGCTTCGGTTGTGCTGAAGTTAACAGATGGCAAAGCGCGGTCATCTTCAGGCAGTCATTGGAACTGTTCTAACCTCTCAGATTTTTCTTCTGTAAGACAGAGGAGTAATAGATTTGCCTAGTAATAGGCAGTGGGATGAGGTCTGAATCAGCATGGGTGAAATTTCTTGTTATCAGCAGAAATGAAATGCTGACCTATATGTAAGAACAAGCCCCTTCTAGACAGGTGGGGTTGGTTGCTGTCTAGTGTGTAAGGAGTATAATTCCAGGTATATTCTTAATACTCTTGGTTATCTTGTCATACCTGTGGTCTTTCCTGTGGTAATTAAAGGAGATTGAGTTACTAATGCCTTCTAACTCATTATTTTTCTACCCTGAGAACGTCTCTTTGGCTCTTTGCAGTTTATCAGTATTCATCTTGAAATACAGGTAGCAGATGTGATTTTCCATAATGATTTAATCAATACCATAAACAAAGACAGTACCACTCACCCATAACTTGAATTCTTTTGGTTTGTTAAGGGCTTACATGAACTGTTACAGCTGTAACACTATGCTGAGAATTATTTTTCAGTTTACAGTTTCATTGTTAGCCCTAGTTCCTTTGTAGGGCTGATGCCCTTTAGAATAGAAGATGCTGTTGTGTTCAGCGAGCATTACCTTTGTACTTTCTACCTAAATAAAACCAGAATGATCATATTGGATGAGCCCATTAGCTTATCTCTGCTAGCAGCTGATAGCAGGTGTCTAAGGCAGGGTCTCTTCCCAGAACACTTGCAGCTGTTTCTGACTCTGGATTGTCTTCAGTGTATTTTCCTCTTAGAAGAGTTCTTGGCAGATTCTTCAATGAATTTGTCCAAAGGCTTTTAGCTGTGTTCATGATTTCCCCACCCTCCTCCCACCCCCAGCTTTTTACAGCAAGAAATAGCCCAACGTGACTATTGTATACAGCAGCACTTCCTTTTGTTTCTTTGGAAATTGCTCTTAGCCTCATTTAATCCATCCCAGTATTGGCAAGCTGGCGAGCTATCCTTCCCTTCTTACCAGGCTAACCATTGCAGGAACATATCTACTGGAAGTTCATGTCTCTTTCCATTTCTTGATGTCTTCAAATCAAGCTTGAATAGCTTTTTCAGACAGAGAGCTGCAGACAAACAGGAATGGCTTGGATTATGTCCAAATGATCCCAGTGCCACACTGCCGCTCTTTCCTCATTGCTGCAGAGGAAAAACCCAGGATTTTTCCAGTTTTTTTAATTTGATGGAGGAACAAAAATTGAGTTTGAGCTTACTGAAGTTATTGGTGAGCAACCTTTGATCTGCCTTTTTTTATCCCCCTTCCTCTTTATTTTACTTTTTTTAATGAGGTTGAGTGCTAAGGTAGATGCTTTAATGCTTAAAAGATTCAAATATGATATGACCTGCTTATTTTGATTTTTTTCATCTGCTAAGCAGATATTTTATTAGGCCCTTTTAAAGTGCTGCCTGCTTTTGAAAACTGAGAAATCTGGTCTATGATTAGCTTTTTATATAAAAGGTAAAATTCTATTTCCTGTAATTCAGTTTCTTTAATATCTTTCAGTAATATATCTTAGTGAAATGTCTTATACAAATACATTCTCATCTTTCACTGGAGACTTAACCTGCAGACCTTTTAGGATATTAAAACCAATGTCTACAGATGGCGTAATCTCTTGATGAAATGACAGATAAATTTCTAAAGGTAATATTTTGTAAGAAAAAATTTCCATGTCAGAGAGTTGCTTTTAAATCCCATTTATCCTTAAGTTCATTCAGTTTGGTGCTAGGTATTCTCTTCCATCCTCTTTCATCATTGCTTTTCTGTGGTAGACTTCTGTAGAAGGAAGAAAAAGGGAGAGTGGGTGAGTGTTAACGGTTAAATGGGAGGGGAGAAAAGGTGCTCACCACTTTCAGGATCTTTTTGGTGGTGTTTTTTTATCTGACATTTAAATAAAGATTGTTTGCGCAGAGGAAGGGAAAGGGAGAGGGAAGCTAGAGGAGAAACCATGCCTGCCTTTTTGCAGCAGCCCTGATTGGCTTCTTTACCCCAGAAACTGGGGACGTGTGGCAGGCAGCCAATTTGAAAGCATTCTCCCCAAGAAAGCTTGAAATTTGGAAGAGAACAGATGATTCTCATGGTATTTTGAGTCTCGTGCCAGCCTCAATCAATTATAAGTCACTTGTGAAGACATTTTGAGAATTGGCAGTGTCTGAGTAATAAGGTAAATAATCCAGGAAGGATTAGCTGTATATGTGCTAATGAGAATGTTGTCACTTATGTTATAGAAATAAGCGGGGTGTATACTATTGTTATCAGGCTTAAACATTTTCATTTGGTGGCTGTTTTAGGAGGAAAATGCGAATGGTATTGCATAATTGCTAAGACTCCTTGATTCCTCCCACAGCGTACGTTGTTCAATGCTGGTGGCCTTAGTCAGAAGAGGGTGATCAATGATCCAGCTAGTGCATGGTCTAATGTAAACATTCCTAAAATCTCTTCTAGACTAAAATAAGCTGCAGAATGCATGTAGTATATCTGAGTATGCATGCCAGTGTTTTGTTTCAGTGGGGTTTTTTTAAAAGTAAAAAATAGCATTTGTTTGACACTAACGTCTGATAAGCGAAGTTACAGTCTTCAGTATATTTGTCTGCAGAAGCAAAATACAGGAAGCAATACCGAAATCCATCGTAAATGTTATCGCAGTGGAGGAGTATGATCATCTTATGCCTCAGTCTGCTTTTAAACCGAGCTTTACCTGTATTTTAATGTTGCTGTTCTCCCTTGTGACATATTCTTCAGTTCTCATGCAGAGTTTTGTGCACAGCTGAATGTTTTCCAGTTCGGTTTGCAAAAGAAGATACTGTTCCTTTAAAACCGAGTGGTTCATTGAGTTGTTTTTACTAGCGCGCTGCTTTTTACATGGTACAGTATACTCCATGCAAATGAGCTGCCTGCTCAGCCTCTGTGCGGCTGCTTGCCCTCTTGGGGAGCTCACAAAGACTCTGCAGACCTAATTCAGCATTCAGTTGTTTAAAACGGCAGATGGAAGGAGGTATCGGCAAGATGAGGATTTATTAGCTACTCACAATAAAAGACCACACTCGCTCCACAGAGGATCAGAAAAAGCCTGGTGAATGGGATTGAGTTGTATCTGCTTTCAGCTGACTTTACAGTGGTGTGTTTAGCTCATGTGACTCGGTCACTTAGCATGAAGATCAGCTAAAGATTTCCATGTAAATATCTATTCCTTTAAGCACCATCAACCTGTGTGCTTGCATTGAGACTGTTTTTGGTTTGCAGCTGTCATAACTGTGGGAACAGGAACACTTCGTCAAGCTGTGGTAGGCAGCCTATGCTCTGGGCTCTTGTTGTTGTTGCATTTGCACACTTCAGGATGCCTGTCTGAAATCCCCTCATAAACCCAGCTCTCGATGAAGTTTGCTTTCTTTTATAGCTCTTGTGAAATCTTTCCGAAGCTGAGGTTAGGTTCTTTTTAAATACAGTATAGCTATTCCGAAGTTACAGGCGCTTCCTATGCTTTTATCAGGAGATGAAGTCTGTTGCTTTAGCTTTCTGCTAAAAAGCTGAAGGTCATTGCGGCAGTAGGTTGTGCATTATATTTGTGATATTTCCTTCTTTCCCTTCTGATATAGAAAGGGCATGTGTAGGACAAAGGCTCCTTGACATGCTCGGTAGTTTAAGTAATACTGGGATGAACACACCTAGATTTTTGTTTTTGGTGCAATGGTGTTTGGTATAGCTAGAAGCATTAGCATTGTTTATGTTTCAGCACAGGCTATATGCTCACATTTTAAAACGGGATTGGGATAACATGCATAAAGGGGCAAAGCCTTTTTTGACCTCGCTGGGATGGTCTGTTTGAGGGTTGCTGGAAAACAGAAACTGCAGGACAGCCTGAAACAGCCTCAGCTGAACTGTGCTTTTGCTTTCTTTTTTTGCCTCTTTGCTATGGGTGATGGTGAGGGAAGGGCTTAAGGCAGCTCTGTCAGTGATGAATAGATGGATGAATTCTTAAATGTTCAGAACTTGCAACATGTGCTCCAGACCCTCCAGCATGTAAGAGTCGCAAGATCTCAGCAACGAGCTAAAGAATGTGCCGTGCCTGCTGCATATGGGAAGGGGACCAGCATACCTCAGAGATAGCAGAAACAAAGAATGTGTGACAGTAGCTGAAGAATCTGACAGTCGCTTGGGCATACAAAGGAGTAAAGGAATCTTTAAAAATTTGGGAAAATAAAATGTCTTTTCCATAGGGAGGTTTTTCTGTGTTTTAGTGCTGTATCCTGTGTGTCCACAGAATTGATTTTTTTAGTTCAGAGTGACTGTGTGTTTTTTAAAGGAAATGTGACCTGGATTTTGTGAGCTTATTATAAACAGTAAATGAAGGCAGCTGTTGTAGTTTACTGATCCCTTATAACAGCTCAAGTAAATTGGAATAAAGCAAAAATATGCTTGTGTGGGATCTGAATTAAATGCCACTCTTCGGCCTTACATGGAGTCATGGATTATTATATTTTTCTAGACTGTGGTGTCTATGAGGGGAGTGAGACATCCAACCTTGGAAAGATTTAGGAAAGTCGAACAGATTTTTCCCAATGTGACCTGCTAAATCTGCCACAAAGGAGGCAGGCAAAATTGCGTACAGATAGTCAGGGACCGTGGCTGCAGCTCTTCATGACAGGCAACTGAAAGACCACGTCCTATTTTTAGCAAGTGGACGGAAGGGGGGTGGAAGGGAGAGAAAAGTTTGAGAATAATGGACTTCTTTAACAGTTCGAGAGCAAAGGCAGAAGCGAGCGAGCTTTAGCAGGGATTTGTGATCAGCAGAGTCAACGTATGGATGATTCAAGTATTCTTCGAAGAAGAGGGCTGCAGGTAAGTGCAACTTCAGGATCCCTTTTCCCCCCTTCCTGTTTGCAATGTCGACGGTCTCATAGAATTGCTGCCAGTCTTTTGAAGTAAATCAGGTTGACCGAGTACTTAGCAGTGGTGCTAGAATCTGAGCTTTTCTGGTTTCACCAGTGTTTTGTTAATTAAAGAAAGGATGTTGCATAAAGTAGTAAACCACAGTTTGTTATTTTTTTGGTGTATATCCAGTAGTCTTGTGAGTATTCTTATGGAAAGAGGTGAAGTCTGAACTAGGAGGCTTACCTTATTTTTGAAACTTCACTTCATGGTAGACTCCTAAAAATCTGGTGGGTGACTTTTCAGACTTGCCTTAGAGTGGCCATTTTAGTTGAGCATTATTTAGAACTCACATGTCAAAGCAGAGTGAACAGTCTCAGTTATTTTAGAACTATGCTTTTTTATTACTTCGAATGCACAGAATGCAGTGCTGCAATGCAAATGGTATTTTATTTTCACCAGCTGTCAAGTTGAAATAAATACTTCTGCAATTTGTTTTGAACTTTAACGTACTAGTGAGGCTTTATTTTTGTAGTGGTGCTGTGGAAGCTTTATTCAATTGCAGTAGTATGACAGCAGTTGTAATCTGTGTTAGTGTCAGTCGTGTATGGTGACTGAACTGATTCTTATGGCGTAAACCAGCTGGAAGTGAGTGAGCTCCAGAATCTTGTGTGAGCTGGGCATGAAATAGATTTTTTGCTTGAAAGCATCATATTCCTTTTTTATTTTTGCATTGTAATGGGATATAGCCTATTACATACTTGCTAGCATAAGTAATGGTTTATAGACCATGAACCTCGCCTATTAAACAATAGGACAGGCATGGTTAATTTAACTTCCTTTGAGGAAAACAAATGTACCATTTTAGCATACTACCATTCATACCTTACTGATGCTTTAAGGCAATTGCAGAGCAATTGTTGCATTCTCTGAATATGTTCTATGTCTCACCTTCTTATATTTTGTGTAGATTTTGATTTTTTCTTTGTGCCAGCTTATTATTATAACTGAAATAGCTTGACACATTGTGCTGCATATACAGTGGTGACTGTGTTATGATAGTGTATTTGCTCATCATAAAATTAGCTGTGTTTAGTTTTTGTATAGCTGAGTGTATAGGTACGCAGTATATACATAAGATTGGTTTTGGATAAACTGATACTTATTTTTAATATATTTATATTAGTTGGAACTTCATAACCAAGAAATCTGTTTCTGACCACAGATAATCAGAATTTTTCAAGCCCTATATACTGATTGTTTAGAGCTTTCCTGAGCCCAGAATTTCTTCGGGATGTTGTATCTCTTTGATGTGAAGGGGAGTGGTTTTCGTAGTGATGCTTCAGGGCAGTATTGGAAAAGGGAGGTTGAAGGAGCCCAAATGTCTCCTAGTGCCAGTGGAAGACATTCTGGGAATGAAAATGCATTTCCCTGGTTTAACTATGTAGTGTGGTAGACCTTGATAATTTTAGTAGTCTGGAGTATTTGCTGTCTATATGTGGTGGTGTGTCTGTGCATGTTTGGGTAGGTATGTATAAATACGCATGCATATATATAGGTGTAAGTAATGCCTACATATAAAATGCTTCAGGAACTAAGAAAATGTGCTAAAAGGACATCAGGAAGTAAGCCAGATGTGTAAGTCAAAGGAATTTAATGCTGGGCTTTTTTTCTGTCCTTGCAGTAGATTTATTTTAGAAGGTGCTGTGTGTCAGGAAAGGGACTGCTTTACAGATAACAATCAGGAAAAACTAGAAAGCTGTTGGTTCATGTTGGCACTGCCAAGGCAATATGTTTTACTTCCTTATTTTTTCTGGGAGCTGGTGATAATAGCTTGGAAGCAACTGATGGATAAAAAAGCTACTTTCCTAGTTCAAACTGGATGCTGATGACTTTTTAAAATGAGCATCACAGCTTAAATTAGGTCTTCTAATCCAATCTCTCCACTCAAAGCAGCACTAATTCCAAAGTTAGATCAGGTTACTGAAGGTCTTGTCCAGTCTGGTTTTGAGTATTTCTAGGCATGGAGGTTTTCAGCCTTTCTTGGCACCCTTTGGTTCTTATCATTCACCCTGTGAAAATATTGTTTCCTTTATATCTTGCTATAGAAGAACACCTTACACAACCTGTTAGTTCTGTTTCATTTAATATTTACAGATTGACTCCTAAAGATAAATGCAGATGAACAAATTGATTCTCTCAGCTTTTATTTTATTTTATTTTATTTTATTTTATTTTGATTTTCCCCTTCCCACACAGTGTTTCTTTTTTACTTTGATAACCTCTGAAATTTTTTGGCTGTTTTTAACATAGTTGATTTAGTCTTGTACTGATGTTGCTTTGCTAAGACTTTCATCTTTTAGGGGTTTTGTCCTTCTCTGTTTTCATATCCTGCTCATTTGACATCTTATATAGCAGAATCCTTTTTATTTTTTGGTGATGCTTCAGTCTTCTTCTCTCCTGCCTTTCTCCCTGTTGCTTCCTTTATCTGAGTTCTCAGTATAAAGACTATGAACACACCTTATGAACACACCTCTTTCCTTTCCTGTGTTACTCCTGCTGACTAACAAAGGGAAAGGGTTATTTTGTTTGTTTTCCTTTCTCCTGTCCCTATGGAGAGCACAGTCTATAAGGCAGCAATCTCAATTTCCTGATGCTTTTCCAGTCTCCACACTCTTTGTTCATATCCACAGAAATCTTTCTTTCCCCTTTTGCTCTAACCTTCCTGAATTTTCTTTTACTTTGCTTTCTCTGCCTGTTTTGAAGGTTGGTCTATTCCTTTACTATTTTCAGTGGTCACCTGTTCAAGGACCTGGGTTTCATGACTGTCAGGCTTCCTTGTGCTCATCTCTCACTGATGGCTTGCTCTTTTCAAAACCTGTTCTTTTTGCCTGGTTAAGTAAACCATTTGCCATCACCACCTCTTCTTGCTCTTTAACAAATGCATGCCTATGTTTTCCTTATGCTTCCTCTTGACTGCATCGCCTGAAATATACTTGATATCACTATTGTGATGCTTTCTACCTCCTCTGGGAACTCTCCTCTGCTGCAATTCCTGCAATAAATAGCTGTGTAGTAGTGTAAGTAGATAACCTAAAGGAAGAGGAATTGTTCCTGCAGGCAAAGTCAATATATTGGCACGTGGCCTGTCTGTATCACCTTCCACATTTGTTCAGTCCAGTTTTGTTGCATCCTGGTTCATGTCACAAATTTGGTCTACAAATTTGTAATAGTAAAATATGTGAAAATGAAGGTCTAGGAGGGGAAAATCTGATTTTAGGTGTTTGTATAAATATATATGTTATTAAGGCTGAAACTTATGTACACATGGAGCACGGTCAGAGTCTGGTGTTGCTGTGCAGTATTATTGACAGAAGGCTGGGAAAGTGCTTCTGATAATGGAATATTCTTTTAATTTCTAGGCTTTCATTTTAGGTAATGAGCTTGGACTATTGACATAAGTTACTGCCTAGGGACAAATGTTAATGCAGGTGGTGGTGGTGGAGCTGCTTCTGCTGCATTGGGCAGAGATCTGTGTTTTTGTAGTTACTTGCTGTGATGTAAAGTACATCGTGATGTTAGCCACAGAATTTATGAGGCTACCTAGGTTTGTTATTGTTCCCTATACACATGTATCATTTGTCATTGCTGGTAATTTTGTACAGGTGAAAAGTGGTGGTACCCAGTTGGGTCTCTGAAGATGAGCTTGTATTTTGAACAACATCTTGTACCAGAAATCTATGATTTTTATTTTTCTGTACATTGCAGTAGCTGCTGTGCATGTATGCTCTTACTTTTCTCCTACACGCAAGGCATTTCTATCCCCCAAGTCCTTATGAGTAAGTGCAAGTGAGAAAAGAACAGAGAGTGTGATGTTCCAAGTTTAAGATACTTGTCATAGAGCTTAAATTCTGCATTTGAGGTACTTGAGCAGTATTCAGATGTGGTTGTACGTTATCATCACCACAGTTTTTTGCATCCACATCTTCTATAGAGTGCAAGACCCCTTTCATTTTCTGCTGAAAATCAGGCTGAGTTCGACTAGTTAATTCACTTTGTTGGACCATTTTTATGCTGGTTTCAGTGCAGATGTGAAACACAACCTGCATCACAGTACATGAATGCGTTTATCTTGGCCAGTGTTTTCTACTACACAGCATGTTTGGCTAAAACCTATGTATCTTATATAAAGTATAAAAAACCCCAGTGGAAAGAATCCTTAATTATAAAGATAAATCTTAAATTTTCCTCCTGGGCTGTGTGTGTGGGGGAATAGGGCCTGAAGAATATAACCTCAGAATGCTCGGTGAACTTGTTTTTGAGCTTATTTATTCCACTCAAAGGACTGAGCACTTTTTTGTTTTATAAGGAGAGGGAATCAGGGAGTCGGTGGTTACAGGAACTCTTAAGTTTCAGTATATTTAACAAGAGAAGGCTTAATGTAGTGTTCAGTTTTCCATACACTTTAAACCTTCTCTGGGATGTCTTTGGACATAAATTAAAGGCCCTGAAAATCTACATGCTCTTCTATTCTGGTGCCTTAACAGTGTCTTTCAGAATTACCAAAGGCATTTTTTGGTGGCTACAGAACTGGTTCCAAGATCTAATACAGCAGGCAGTAAAAATGTTGCTTTTTGCAGTATTTCTGTAAAAAGTGAAAAGTAGAAATTGTGTTCTGTAAGGGAAAATAAACTATTTACAGAGAGGGAAAACTGTGAGTGTGACCCCGTTAGATATTTTTTATGTTCTGCTTTTTAAACACTTTTCAAATATGCATGAGCTGCAGGATTAATACGTAAATTTTAGATAAACTTTAAGAGAAAGGTTAACTTTAAATTTAGCATGGAAATGCATGCGTTGCATGCACACGTGAAAATCCTCAGGTATTACGAGTCTATTGGATTGGAGTTTTTGGAACTGCTGCAAGGTATCCTGCTGTGGGAAATATTGGCACCTACTCCCAGGGGAAATCTAGCTTTGCTTTTACAGCCTTTGGAAGAAATTGGACTTTGAGTGGCTCTTTGAAATGATACAGATTCCTCTCATCTTTACACCTTTGAATTGTGTGGTGTGTTCTTGACATACTTGTCTTGTAGTGCTGTGCTGAGCTGTGCAAACTATCTGATAACTTTCAGTTACTCTGCACCCACCTTTAGTCTCCCTCCAGATCCTCACTTCAGGGTTCCAAAGGCAGAACTTGGTCTGCCCAGGGATGTTGGTTGCCTTGGTTTGGGGTTTGGTCTGGACTATATAATTGTGTTTGTGCTTGAGCTTGGTGGGAGACAATGGGAAGTATGCTGAAAACAAAGGAGGATGTTCTGGTTTTTCAGGGGATTGGTTCCTCTCCCATACTAGAGATTTATATCTTTTTGGGATACCTGTGATGTGTTTAAAAGAAACAAAGGAGAAGAAAACCTCACAAATTGAAGTTGAAAACTTGAGCATTTTTCCTCAAACTTTGGATTTGTTTTAAATAGTATTCTTCTAAAATCTTTGAGTAATAGTACAAATTGGGTAATATTTCTCTTAAATGAAACAGTGGTGCGTATGCTGGCTTCCTGTAAATACCAGTAGTGTTCACATGTATACATGGAGTAAGTAAGGGCTTTGCTCTGTTCTTAAGACACAGAGGAGTGACAGTGTATGTTTATATCATAGCAAAGCTCACAGGTCTGATTTGGTAGCTCAAACTTAAGTGTTCTTTAGAAAGAAAGCAATATTATTGAAATGATGTTTAGAGAAATACAGATATTTCTCTGAGTTACAGAAATTACATCTGGAAGATAACATTAGAACTTGGGTGTAAAGTTTCACATTTGAAGTCTGGAATAATTTGAGGTATTTTTCTGTAGTTACCTGTCATTATAGTTACTTGAGGAATTCAAAACTCCAAAAGAGAAAACAAATCCCCCATAGAACATAATGACACTTTCTTTATAATTTAGATTCTCTGCATTAAAAAGACTTTTTTATGCTGCTTACAGGTTTATCAGGAACACAACCAAATCCGCAACTCAGATGCCTGCTGAAGGGCTTCCAGCAGTGATGATGTAGGCAGTCACCAGTTATATTGACACCTCAAGAAGAGGTGGTAGTACAAGAAGATAATGATTTATGCATATAATATTGAATTTGTAGATCTATCTTGGGATACAGGATACTGCATGCTGCTTTTCTTTCAAAAATACTAGATTAAAAAGTTGTATTTTCAGGCTAACCTTGAAAAAACCCAAGATTTTCTACCCAGGTTTGGTTCCAGTTCTCGCAGTAAATTTTTGACACCTGAAATTAAAATTTGGCCTGGAGAAGATGTTGATAAGAGAGTCTGGATTCTTCAGCTTCTGTGAAAATTAGCAGCTGACAGAAGGAGAGGGATCTGTGTTAGTGTTAGCACAGTGGTGAAGGCCAAATGAACTTGCTGTTATACACAGGTTGGTTGGTGGGTGTCCAAATTGGCTGAACAGTGTGAGCTGTCTTTGGCTCAGGTGGAGTCTCTGAAAGGACTTGAGTGAGGAGAATGAAGATTGGAACACCTAATGCAGATGAATAGTTACTAGAGTTCATTCAGTAGATCAGTCCTAAACACCTTGTTTGACTAAATTCAGTCTGTGTAAACAAATTGTGAAGTTTTATATGAGTCCATTATAATCTTGCTCTTGGATGCCATATATTATAGGAAAATGGATTATTATGATGTGTATGAGTACACTATATCTCATTGTCAGACTGAAGATTCATGCTCAGAGAGATATGGAGCATCACTGAGTTTTGGTGGCTATCTGTGTGGCAGGTGGGCTTTCACACTGCTGTAGTGTAAGATTGGTGTTTGCAGACCACTTTGCAGTGGAATAGGAACTGGAACTGGGTGGAGGGAACATGTGCTTCTGGTATTCACTTTGAAGACATTAGAAAAAATACCAAGGGAAAGATGTGAAACTTTGTCAGAATAAAAAGCCCTTGGAATATGGACAAGGATAAAAGGTTAAATGGTTTGCTCAGGCAGAAAAGACAGCATTTAGCTGTGTCTTTGGGGTATTGTTAAATTGGCCCAATAATTTACTGTAGTTATGCTGAAGTAAGTGCTTTCAGTTTGTCAGTAAGGACTTTGTGAAAGCTTGTGTAGCCGAGCTAAACTTTTTATTTTCAGCCTGTGAGAAAAGATAAAAATGCCAATGATTATCTCTGCTGCTTCAGGAAGGAAGGTTTGTTAGCATGAGACTGCATGGATGAATGGTTGTGTGTATGTGCATCTGAGTCACATTAGATGCTGGACAAAGGGCTTATTCCCAAACATGAACAGTAATATCCTCCCTCCCTTCATTGGCTTAAAAGAGTCTGCTTGATAAAGTTGCTCGTTGCCAGGAGGGCACGATGAACAGGTTTTGCTTCTGCTGATAGTTACAGGGGTTGCTGTGTACAGAGTGGCTTTTGTTTCTTTTTTCCTCACCATTAGCCGCTTGGGGTGTTTCACTTGTGTTAATATCGCTTCATTTTGTACTTGCTTAATGCTGGAAATCCCAAATCTTAAAAGGAAACCTACTTCTCCAGCCTAGCAACATAATGTGCTGCTACCATGCTGCAAGACTAGTGTTTAATCTGCTTATCTTTAATAGTCTTCACTGCTTGCACAGGCCCACTTACCTCTTTAATGAGAAGAAATGTCCTGCAGTGAGGCAGCATGTATTTTGCTTCCAGGCTTATGTCATCAGCCTAGAAGTTGAAATTGGTTGGAGCACTTTCTATTTTCCTGTCAGTTCTGCTGATTATGGTTGCCTCTTCAGTCTCTCTAATGCATTGAAAGGTAGTGGATTTTGTAAAAGGAAACCTAATTAAAAATGTCAAGTGAAATTCTAGTTTTAAAATGCTGTTGGTATTGATTGGGGGCAGTAGTTGTCTCATATTTTCAAGGGATAAACATGAAGTATCTTGGCATTCAGAATATTTCTTATTCTTATTTGACTATATTCTTATTTGGCCACGAGTCAGATAAGTGACAAAGTACATTATGAGTTGCAGTGTTTTGATAACACCTAGAAAAGGCTCTCTAAAATGTCAAGAGACATTTAAAGTCAGTTGTAAATATGTAGCAGTATTTCCCATACGATTTAGCAGTTGCTCTGCCTTTACTTAGTATTAAATTGCTTTACCCAAGGCATTGGTATTCATGGGAGTTGGAGAAGATTGGGGATTTTACCATATTTGGGATCAGGACAGGATAGGCTTTTGAAGGTTGGTTATTCTTGAATTTTAGAATCATAGAATAGTTAGGGTTGGGAAGGATCTTAAAATCATCCAGTTCCAACCCCCCTGCCATAAGCAGGGACACCTCACACTAAACCATGCC
>NDXB01011157.1:0-15798 GCA_002631895.1 Agapornis roseicollis
GCTGGCTGCCACCAAGCACCTCCTTGTTTTTCATGTGCCTTAGCATGCCTGCCAGGAGAATCTTCTCCAAGATTTTGCCATGCACAGAGGTGAGACTGACTGGTCTGTACTTCCCTGGGTCATCCATTTCCCCCTTCTTGAATATAGGGGTTATATTTCCCCTTTTTCCAGTCATCGGGAACTTCACCAGATTGCCACGATCTCTCAAATATGATGGCCAGTGGCTTAGCAACAACTTCATTCATCAGCTCCTTCAGGACCAGCAGATGGATTTCATCAGGTCCCATGGACTTGTGCACGTTCAGGTTCTTAAGATGGTCTTGAACCAGATCCTCTCCTACAGTGGGCCCAAGGTCTTCAGTCTCACAGTGCCTGCATCTACCTGCCAAGACTTGGGTGGTGAGGTCAGAGCATTTGCCAGTGAAGACTAAGGCAAAAAATCCAGGATAGTGAGTCCTTCTGATAGCTTCTGGAGAGAGCCCACGTTGTCCATAGTCTGTCTTTTATTTGCAATGTACTTATAGAATCCCTTCTTGTCATCTTTAATCTCTATTTTATCCCAGCTACTTTAAATGGGTTTTCCCCCCTTATGCAATGACTGCTGAGTTTACATAAGTTATAACTCTCTCCTTTCCTTCCCTTCATCTAATTTTTTTAATCTCTGTTTAAAGAGCTGTATTGGCTACTAGAACTATGCAGCCTGACAGATAACAGTCACCTACTCCAGCAGACTGTTGACTCAATTCCTGATTATTTTGCTGAGCAAAGTTAATCTATAAAGTCTAGATTTAATACAATTGTAAAATTTGATTATTTAGAGTCCAGTTATGTCACCCTTAAAACACCCTAGGTTGTACTTAGGAATAAAAATGGAGCTGTGTTCTTTGAGAATAACATTGCTGTTGCTGTTAATTAAAATTACTGGATATGTGAAAACTAACAAACATATAAAGTTGTTACATGTAAATAAGTACCACATGTATGAAAAGCATGGTACTTATCAGCAGGGTAAGTTCATCCTGTGCTAATAAGGCACCTCTTTTTGTGACTTTACCTGATTTACAGGTGAACATTGATGAAATAAACAAGGAAGATAAAGGTTTCATAGATAGTCAGAAAACTTGAGCTGTTACAACACCCTGATTTTGCAGCTGATTACATGTACTTGAGCTTACTTGCAAGAACACATCACAGTTTGATCTAGGTCTAGCATTCAAGCTTTGATTTTTGAGCTTCGCTTTAAACAGCTTCTTGACATTGTGGACCACTGAGATGCAAAATACATGACATAGTAAAATAAATGCGTACGTCTTAAATAGGAAACATAAAGTACGTGTTAAATAGTAAATATTAAATTGTACAGGAAAGAAAAAAGCTGGTATGTATTAACAACTGAAAGTACCACTAGTAGCAATTTAGCAATATCATAGTGTACTTCAACTACAGTACCTATTTAAGAGGCCCTGCCTTTCTTAGGTACGCAAGCAAATATAGAACCAATTTAGAAATTCCAAGGAAGTATGCCTGATTTTATGTATGTGCTTAAATTCATACTTACCATTTAAATGACTTAATAGAATGTTCTGCCAGAGTTGTCTTATAATGTCAACTAAACTGACCACTGACAGATGGATTCAGTATATTGAACTTTCACTTCAGATTATACTATGTAGATCTCAGGTTCATAAAGGTTCATTGAGTATTAGATGTATCTCAGTTACTCATTCTGGATTACCTCTAAATCCCTGGAATCAAAGCCGAAGTTGAGGCTTATTTTTCTTCAAGATCTAGGGTTTTTTTTTAAATTTTATCAATAGGGAGGTTTTTTATCTTCTAAAAGTTTCTGAGATATTCTACAGGTTTTAAGAGTCAATTTTCTTCACTGAAATATTTTTCAGATGGACAAAAGCTTCAGTTAATTCCTCAGAAATTATAATATCTCTAAATCAGAGTGCAATTTACCTGTGACACCAGATATTCAAGCTTTGAAAAGGAAGTATGAGAAAGATGTAGAGGATTAAACAGAGTTATAGTCAAATTATCATGCTCATGTTTAAAACAAAAGACAACATGAAGCAAAGGATCTTAAGGAAATACCAGTTAAAATAATTTCTGCTAGCAAATAGCAAAGAAAAAGTGGAAAATATTGCATACACCTGCTATGGCATGTACATGAGATGAAGGGCCAAGGGATGTTCACAAAGCCTCAGAAAAGAGCATTGCAACAGTGCAGATCAAACACAAGAGCTGAAAGGTGCTGTGTTCTACTAAGAAGCAGCTAGAGCTTTTGTGCAGTTAAGGTGGGTATGTTTAATTTCACTAGTTTTACCTCAGCAAAACTGATATGAGATTTGATTTTACTTTGTTTTCTGCTTTATCTTCATACTTGACTGCAATTCAGAGTAAATAGAACTAGGACAACTTTACTTAGGGAAGTCAAATAAACCTGTTCTGGAAGGAGAAAAAATAATTGAGAAATTATGAGTTTAGTTATCCTATTCATTTTTAATTAACGTATTGAATTTGATACTGCAATTCTGACACTAAAGTGACAGAATGAAAGGCCTTGTTTGACTTCTCTTAGGGGACTTTAATTTATATACCATAGTTTCCAATATAAGGAAGGGCAGAGAGCTAGGCTTTAGCCAAGCTGGGTTGCTGGAGACAGCCCAAATTCTGATGTTGTGCACGTTTACAATAGGAAGCAGTGGTCACAAACATGATGAGAAGACAGGCCTGGGGTTTTAATCTCAAACATACTGTGGACAATAAGTGGCACTTTCATCAAATCCCAGAAAGGGGAATATAAGGGTCTCTGACCTAGCTGTTTCATTCCAGGAGAGTACCAAGAATTGCAGTGAGATTAAACAGACGCATCCTCAGCCCAGGCAAAACAAAAACTAATCCATGTACCTGAAAGTCTTGGAGAAACCCCAAATTCCATGTTACAATACAGTGAAACTCAGAGATTTAAATAAACCTTGCAAGTCAAGTTATTTGAAGCTATTATGTCAATTTTTAGATTATATTCATTCTGATAGCTAATGGTTTTTACATATTCATCTTTAGGTGGAAGGGGTAGGGAAGTACCCAATATACACTCAGAAACTTATATTATAAATTCCTACTGAGTCATAATTCAGGCTTAGTAAAACAGAATTACCCCAAAATCTTTGTCTCCAATGTCTGGGAAAATAAGGGAAAAAAACCCTGTTCCTATTTAATACATATATTTTATATAATAACCAGTGAAACTAGATCCAAACAATGCTCAGAGCCTGATTTAAGTGAGAAAAAGCAATTAATTACTATTCTGGTCTCAATTTCATTAACCTACCTAGGTAGGTTAAATAAATAAATACATTTTGTCACAGGAAATATTAAAAATCTTAATCTTGATTTAAGTTCTTAATACATAAATGTATAAGCTGTCCCACAAAATGGGTGAGATATGACAATATCTAATCTGACCAAGATTAGTTACAGTTCATAAGCAGAGAAAACCCTTGAGTTTAAAATTATCCAAAGAGATAAAAGTGGGTTAGATACACAACACAGTTATGACAAATTTTCCTCACTGTTATAACTTTCAAAATTAAGAAGAAATAGATTACAATTTACCCACCAAAACCCTCATGAAGCTTAGTCTGGTTTTAAGCACATTATAACAGCTCCCAGTCCTCTCTTACGCTAAACAGCTGTGTCTTTTGGGGTATGTATCAATGCACAGAAATTCACAGGAGTCCATCAGTCACACTTATGTGCACCTCTAATTCCTTAAAAAGTGACAAGCTAATTACTTGTGTTAGGTTCAGTATATAAAGCCAAGACTGAAATCTGTAATAAGAATTCATAGCAAGCGTTTAGAAGCCTGAAACACATTGCAGAATGAAGTCACTGTTTGTCTTCATATTTCTATTGGTTCTGGAATTATTGTGAAATATCTCATGAGCTAAGAAGAGAGCAGTTTTGTTTTGCAGATGCTGTATTCATAGGACTGAATGCTATTTCAGGCTTAAGGGTTACTTAGGTAGGTAAAGGAGGTAATGTAGAAAACACTGAACTTGCAAATCTTTTTCAGCCTGGCATTAGAGATGCCAAAAAAAAGAGAGCATATTTGTTTCACTGTTTAGTGTAATCATGTCACTTAATTCCTTGAAATAAGTTGTGTGTCCTTCTCAGAGCACTCACTAATATACTTTGTCAGAAATTAGTCCTTATGTTCCTTCTGTTCCTAATGGTGTTAGAAAGAGGCCCTTGAACCAGACACTCAATAGCAATGAGTGTATTCCATGGTCTTGTGATATTTCTGCCAAGTTCTCTGTGTTATTATTAAAGAACACATGAATTAATAATGATGAACATATTAATGAACATATGCCAAAAGGTCTTTGCATAAAATCCTAGGAGACTGTCAAATTTCAATACCTAGTGATTTTTTATAGCCAATATATAAACGTTGCGTGTTACAAATGAAAAGTCAAGTATTTTAAACTATACTGAATGACTATATTGAATTTTAAACTGTACTGAATGTATTTTAAACTATATTTACTGCAATTATAGTAAGCATATATACCGAAAACCAGTTTTATATCGTTACAGAATCTCTTATGTTTGTAGTGTCATGTGCCAGAGAGTTTAGAAGTCTAATTTCTTGCAGGCAGCACTAGGTGGAGACAGTGATTCACACAATGCTTCCTAACAGACACTTGAGCTGCTGAACCGCCGGTAGCTGCCAGCTAACACGATTTCGGGTTTGTATTCATTTTTTTTTTGCAGACTAGTGGGTTACAGCCGTTCGTTTGGTTTGGTTTTTAGATTTTAGTAGCTGTCTCAAAGGAAGTGCAATAGAATGACTCAGGTCTCCCTGAATCTTTCACACACATGTATGCATATGTAAATCACAAAACTCAAGGCAAACTATAAACACAGTACCAGAGTTATATTTCCTGGTTTAATATGCATGAAATTTACAGATCNTCTTTCACACACATGTATGCATATGTAAATCACAAAACTCAAGGCAAACTATAAACACAGTACCAGAGTTATATTTCCTGGTTTAATATGCATGAAATTTACTTAGTAATAGTAACTCTGCTTATGTTTTTAATTTAAGCCATAAGAAAGATCCTTACCTGTGTTTTCAAACTTATTTTTTTGAACTTGATTGAATGAAGACTTTGTGAAATTGAGAATTATTTCTAAATTCCTGGAAAAAAAACCATGCCAATCAGAGCAATGACTGATCGATCTCACATATCCCATCCTTTCCTTAAGCATTCGTATGAGTGAGTTTTGGACAGTTAAGGGACACTGAAAGAGAAAAGCCAACAGGGAAAGATAATTGCATGCAACAAAACAACTGCCAAGAGACCACTTTGCAGATAATTTGGGTTAAAATTTAAGAATGACTAGTGATGCAAGAAGGTATATGGCATCAATGTGAGACAGCGTGTAATTAGCAGAGAGAAACTACACAGTACAGTCTGCAAATCTGACACGTTTGAATTATAAAAAGTTAAAACCGAAGCATATAGCAAGTCGTTTTATTTGGGTTGCTGTTTAAGACAAAACCAGCTGGAGTTCTTGTGTTGGTGTACTATTCCCCTATTGTCTGAACGATGGGACCTCCTGGCAATGACATTGTTTTGACTTAAAAATCATTTAAACACCCTGAACTGGAGTGTGGGCTCATTTCCCAGTGGCAATCAAACTTCAGATTTTGAATTTGGCTGAGCCTTGCTGTAGGTGTCAGCAGTCTATGCAGCTATATCGGGACAACACATCCAAAAGGATTCTCATGAAAACATCTGCTTCAGTTATCAGAGCCATAGTAGGCATTTGGCAAATTTCACTAGCAGACTGTTGACATTAGATCACAAACTGCCCGGAATTAATACAGCCTGGGCTGATTCCTTTGGGTTTGCACTATCGCATCTTTCAAAGAGAAAAAGGAAAGTATCGATTATTACTGTGCTGGTAGAACCTATTAATGACTTTTGCTCAAAATTGAGAAATGCTCATTTGCTTCACCGATCTTGGGCCTCTTCAGCATATTTCTAGTTCTCTCTAAGTAGTAAACATACTGAAATGTACAGATTGACATGACAGCAGCATAACCAAACTAAGCACGACTTTTTTTCAAGCAAGATAACAGTTCTCATAGGACGTGATGCTGCTGGCCTACAGCTTTTTGCCTAGTGAACGGGAAAAAAAAATGGAGTTGGAAAACTGCTCGAGGGTCAAAGTCAATGGCTGAGGTTAGTTAACATACATTGACCTCCCCAACAATTACTCACCAAATATAGTACAATTTGCTACTGGAAGTAAGGAACTTGTATCATTATTATGGTTTTTCCTCTGATTCCATCTAAGTACTCATGGTTTAACCAGAATTATGAGGTTTTGTGCCTGTTTTAGAAATGAGAAGGATCCTACCAATTTTAAATGACTTTAACTGTCTTTAAAACATATTATCAGTACTGATGTCTAGCTTGAAAACAAATGCTTAAGCGTACCTGACCATATGAAATGGACCAAAAAGGACTTCTGAAGGTCCTCGTCAGGGCATGGAGGATTTGTGTTTATAGTTTGTGATGCATACTGAGAAAAATACAGGATGTCCCTCCAGAATATTTTATCACCAGCTTATTTCAGTCCTCAATGCCTGGCAAATGAACGATAACAACAAAAAAGCTTTCTCAGTCCCTTTTTTTCAATTACATTAATGTATTCCATATTTGATATTATTAGAATATTTATTACGAAAAAACACTAATCTTGACCTGCTTTACTAGGGGGAAGTGTTACAGACTGAGCAACTTGGTGGAAACAAGTACATACCTATACAGGCACCCACCTGCACTGAGTATTGTAGCATTCAGACAACCACAGCACTTATTTGTAATTTGCAGTGACTTTGCATTGCCAGAGTCCCTGTTAGACTAGGTAGCTTGTGTTTATCTCTTTTTAGCCTATTTCTGAATGATAGCTATTCCTGTTGTGCTCACAGTACCTTCACCCACTTCCTTTTCAAGAAAGAGGAGGTAATTACACACAATCCTGTCTTCCTGATAATAACAACTTTCACAAACCATGCTGGACATGGATATTCACAGTAACTTGAGGAAAGGTTCAGGTGGTGGTGATGGTGTAAAAAGACCATCAGAAAATACATTATATGAATATATATATCAAGAGTGTATATATATAAATATATGAATGTATATATTTAAAATATCAGGGTAACCACATGCTTTGGACTTGGTTTTGGTAGCAGTAGAAGGAATTTCAGAGCAGTATTACCCCCTTCCCCCACAGTAATTTGAGCTTCAGCACTCCAAATAAGACATAGATACACCTGTTTTGTAGGATGAACCCTTTTAAAGCCAGCTATAAAATAATTACTTTCAAAAACCCCACTTTTCTCCCATGTTTTCTGAGAAGGCTCCCACTATATCGGAGCAGTTACATGAATTCCTTCTTACATGGAAAAGCTTTTAAGGTATAAGGAGAGGACCCTTCCTTCTATCAACAATTATATTCTCTCTAACAGTGCAATGAAGCAAACTGCAGTGCTGTATATAATTTGAATGTGACACTATATATAATAATTACTTTGGTGAACCTCAAGTAGCCCGATCAGCACATCCTTAATACACACATATGAAAAAATTAACAGATTAGGACTTTGTTATTGCCAAGGATGAATGTTTTTCTTCAGTTATGCAGCTCTCACACAGCAATGTATATTGTCTCTTTTTCTACCTTTAGTTTCTTTGTGCTTAATACAGACTGAAGGTTTCAAACCTTGATATTTAAAGTTGCAGTCTGAATTCTGTAGTGAAAAGTAATCAGATTTTCAAGGACTACTTAGTGAGGAGCCTAGAAGTCAGCAGGCAAATCCAATCACTTTTTATATTAGGCTTGAAAACACAGACTTTAAGATTTAAGCTAAAACAAGTCACTATGTTGAAATTCTATGCGATGTTTAACATTTATAATGTAAAGATATTTAAGGAAATCTGATGGAAAATAAGACTTCCCTTCCACTTTAAGCCATGCCATTTTTCACACATGTGGGATCATGCTACTAATAAATATCTCTCCAAATATATGTGACTAAATAAGGTGTTCTGGACTCTTCATGCAGGGGTGAGAAGGAAAGAAAAAAATCCTTTCTCCATTACCATAAGGAAAATCTTTAGGAAAGGTCATTGCTTTTTGAGATCTCCCTTTTACTTCCTGCCATAACTATGAGCTAACCTCCACCACAGAAGTCCAATATAGCTGAGGGAGACACACTGCATTAGATTGCAGATCTGCAAGTGATACATGGCATCAATAGTGCTGCCCCAAATGGTACAGTTGTTCAAGTACCTACTGGGGGTGACAGGGCTGGCATCCCTCATTTACTGTGGAAAGCAGAAAAGTCTTGTGTGTGGCTTTTTTCTGTTTCGCATTTACACAGTTGGGGTTGGGAGGCAACCCAAAGGGGTGTTGACATACCCACTTTGGTAAGGTTGAAAGGAGGTATGAAACAATGAGAGCTGACAGAGTTTGGAAAACAAACCCAGTATGTAGACTCTCTAGTAACTATCTGGAGTGCAGACACTCTCAAGTAAACCATGCGTGGCACATATGCTATCCATGCATCACTTATGTGCTAATCACACCCTTTGCATACAGTCGTGTTCCTTCTCCTGGTCACAGTTCCCTCCACACACTTATTCCTTCATGCTGTATATAGTCGAAACCGTCTTTCCTTGCAGGTTATTTCCAGATTACATATCTAGCCACTTGTTGATATCAATTGATACGTAAGAGGTAAATGTAGCTGGAATATAGTAAGGGACAGAAGCATGATAAGACAATACATGGTCATGAGGTCAAAGGAAGAAGGGTTGTTATACCAGCACAGGATCAGACATCATAGAATAGTTAGGGTTTGAAAGGAATTTAAGATCATCTTGTTCCAGCCTCCCTGCCATGGGCTAGATTGTTATGTCCAACAGACCAGCGGGGACAAAAGCAGTCTAAATGCTTGACTGATGTATACAACAAATAAGGACACAACAACAATGGCAGCAATATACATGAACAATGTAAAGGACATGAATCTGAAAAAAACAAAACCAGTCCTCCAGGATGGGGTTAAATTCCCACCCATACAACCCTCCCAAACTACAACAAGAGGCACTAAGCACTCTCACCTATGCTGTCAGATCCTCTTCAAGACTTCTTCATCAGCCATATGCTGCTCCCACACAGTATCATTTGCAGTATATAAATACAATTACTCACCTGTAAAACTACAACCACCTTACATTTTCAGAAAATAAATAATATATACCCTTACTAAAATTCTTGCTGAACTTAAACCACTGGCAAAACTCCCATTGAACTCAATGCAGCTACAATCTGAAGCATAGACTTCAACATCAAAAGGTAAGGTGTTTTCTTTTAATGTACGTTACATACATTTTTTAATACACTGACACAGTAAATGGTATGGGAGGTAAGGCATGTGAATTAGAGTGGGGGCATGTTCCTAATAACTCATAAGCAAAACTACTGCCAAAGCCCTCTAAACAAATAACAGATGAATAGATAGATAGATAGACAGACAGATAGGAAAATATGGGGGGGGGTGGGGGGGTGTGTGTTAACCTACAATGTTTATTATACTAATATTCAAGGCTCTCCAATGCAGGCATTATAAACAGCTTTTAAAATTTGTCCTTTCAGTTCAGACTTCAGGCTGCATTGCTGAAAGACTGCTTTTCAGTCCCGGAAGATCTAATGCACTAATTTAATGCACTGTGGCTGGCCTATTACAGATGATTATAAATTACAGAAGTCCTTGTGTTGCTATAATTTTCTACAGATTGCTGCTTAATGCCAGAAGGTGCGAAAAGAAGTGTAAACTGCCATTTCTCCTGTCTACACTGGATTCAGCTGAGTTTGTAGCCATAATCAGGATACCCCATTTATTTACTATCCTATATGAAACTTACAACCTAAGGAAGCAGAAGCAAGTTTAGTTCTTTAATATAAAAGTACAAGATGGGCTGGATTCTGCTCATTCTTTGGAGCTTTTGCATTTTTCTATCATATCTGTATTCCATTTATATATATATATATGAAATAATAAAAAATATTTCCTTCCTTTGAAAAGATGTCAGGTTCATTGAGGGCTTTGAGATGCTATTATTATACAGCAGTGGTTCCATGAAAATATGTGGTTTAGAAAAATAAACCATTGCAGATAAAACTACAAAATTTGTCCTTTCGATGGTTATTGCTTTCTTCTTGTTGGGTACATTATTTGCAGGATTAGAGTGTGCTTAAAAATTAACAGCACTGTTCTTTTGTTTCATGTTCTGCAGTTCTGGAGACCAAAGGAGCCTCGGGAATTAATTGTAGCCTTCTAATAAACACAATGGTGTAATGACGTATTTAACATAACTGTTTTGTTTGATTCCAAATAAGTTGCAGATTTTTTTCTGATGCGACACTAAAACAATTACCATTCTGAAAAAGGATAATTAGTCCACAATCTTTTCACATTAGATCAGATCTCCCTAAAGAGTGCCCGCAGATCTGATGGTCTTCAGCTGCTGTGTATTTATTTTTCATTTTTCCTAGTGATGTACCGCCCCATCAGTGCTGACATTTAAATGAGTGAGTATTCAACACAAATGTGATCATTTGTATAGCATCCAATGCGGCACCATACTGAGATGATTGCTTCTGGGAGCCATCCATGGGTTCTCGAATAGGGGGGAAAAGCCAGGCAAAATTTTATCAATTTACATTTTTCTGTGATTAATTTTTATGCAAATGAGGGCCCGACCGTGCTCCCATCTCACCTGAATCATGCGGATCATCAAAGACAAATTGAGCATCACTTATTTAAAAAATAGGCTTTAAACTACTCTACAGCTGTGTTGGAAAATGCTAAGAGCAGGGCATGAACTTTTCTAATGTAACAGGAATAGATAAGAAAATGCTTCTTTTTGCATTTTTGTGCACACTGTGATAAACATGAATCTTAACAAAATCCTAAAAATAGTATTTTATATTCCTTATGCCCTTGTAAACATTTGACTATGGGAATGCTACATAAGGGGATTTTTCCAATTTCAGAATACAAACAAATGTTCTGGTGAAAAAACACCCTGCTTAGTGATGAAAAAGGCTTGTATTGGTTAGCATACTTAAAGCGCATAGTTTATTTCCATTTTTAGGCAGAATTCAAGACATCATCCAGTGGCATACTAAAGGGGAAAAGGCTTTACATAAACAATCTTATAAAGTCAGAATGAAAGTTGTTAAGACACAGAAATGGGTAAGTTCTGTTTACAAATGCAGACATTCTGTCTTATTGTATACATGCATCTACCTATATTGGAAACTTAGACTTTGTTAAACAGAAGGCTTTTAAAAGTAATTCAGGATTGGCAGGTTACACTAGTGGGCATTCTATAATTATAATATGCTAATATTGAAGAGTGTAAGTGTGAAAAATGAATCTTGTCATTTACTTCAAAACAAATTTATGTTTCTCTTCCTTAAGGAAAGCAATAAAACTGCTTCTTTATGGCATTAAGGAATAAGGCAGTATTATCAGCCGTAATTGTTATTTCTTTGGTTAAGATAACTAGCACTCAGAAACATGTACACTTGTCCCTCTAATTTGCACTTTAAATTTGTATCTAGGTGTCAGAATGCGTTCCCATGAAAAGCCTTCTCTCAAAGAAGCTGAATTTTGAAAAGGCAGTTTCTCTTCAGAATGTGCTCTGAAAATTGTAATATGTACCCTCAGTTCAGAGACTCATTTTACAAGTCTTTCCAGAAATCAATATCCCTAAAGCTAATCTCAGAGGAGTAAATGTGATGTGTAATGGAGACAAGATGGTCTTTATCAGCTAGAGTTTGAAAAAAAGAGGCCTGTGTCTCAGATGATCTTATGGCATTAGAGCAAAGATGTCCCCTTACATATGACACATATGAAAGCTGTAATTTTATAGGTTTGATTAACCCACAATTTAATGAGTTACCTTTCATTAAACTGTACAGCTGAATGTACAGTATTTTATATCCAAATAGCATATATTTGCATACATGTGGACGGGATAATTTTTACTGCCAGACGTTCTGCTTAATTCCTGCCAGTCCCATGTCCCTTATTAAACGACTGGCACAATAGGCAAGATCAGAACTGTAGCAAAACCAACAAGAAGGCTGATACTGTTCTCAAGAAACCCAGACTCCCACCCAGCCTCCAGCCAAGAATGCCACAACAAACGCTCAACCTCACATAATTTTTAACCCATTGATTTTTGATGTTTATAAATTCATTCCTCTGTCTCCCCCGGTTATGAGAAAGACTGCACTGTGGTAAATTTGGATTGTATCTCACAGACTGACTACATAAATGATATCATTTCAGTGATTCAGAAAAAAATAATAAGTTAGGTGAAACCTGAAGCATTAGGAGTGAAGAAAGTTAATTATTAAAATACAAAAAATCCCCTAAACTTCCTTGAAAAAAAGAAGACCAACGTACAAAGACAGTAAAACCTGTTAAAAAAAATCCAAGACCAATTGGCCTATTTAGAATCCTACTAAGCGGAACAAAGGTTAAAGTAATAGTCATTCACTGGTTTTTAACAAGCTTTAGTGTCTTCTATAGAAAATATCCTCTATGACTGCATTAGTTCAGAAATCTATTAAGAAATCTATCAAGTCCACCCTTTCTATGTGGCAGGTTTCTATACATTATTCTGTCGCAGATATCCTCATTAACTGTGGTCATGATGCCCTAGTGGAATAGTCCTGCTATTATTGTAAGTAATAGATGAAAAAAAACTATGAAGCAGGTTAAAGTGAGGATTCAGAATCAACTTAAAATGTTAAAAGTGGTATCCTGGTGTTTAACTCCAAATACTTACCATGATAATATTATAGGATATGAAAAGCATAAACAGATTATTTTACCAGTCACTGAAACACATTCTGGGATGGAAAATATCAGATGTTTAATCACATGTGATCATACTGCACAGATTTTAGGACAAGGAGTGGAAGAATTAGACTATAAAATGTATCATCTCTCTCCTCTCAAAGACAATTTGCTGGTACTTACATTGCTGTGGAATGTAAAACAGTGCTAAATCCAAACAGAAATAAGCATTTATCATATCAATGCCTATATTTTCAGTTACAATAAAAAGCGGAGAACAGAAAAGCAAAAATCTGATTAGCCTAACAAATTTGGCTTAAATAGAGAAGTCTATTTATATCTATTAATTTAAACCAAGTGAGTTGTTTACATATATATATGTATATATACACAAAAATGAGGTCCTTATATATATTTATATATATATACATACACACACACGCATACCCAGATTTCCCACAGACGTACCTATGGATTACAACATCCTTTTTTTTGTTAATTTAGGAAGTGGATCAGGAACTGTTAACGGGTATGTGAAGGCATACCATTGGCATCAGAAGTATTATGAAAACTAATTTAAAAAAGCAAAAGGAAAGGAAATTATCAAAGCAACACTGCTGTGACATGTCCCTCCTCCCAGAACGCAGGTGGCAAGTTGCTGCATTTTTGCTGCCGAGGTACCAACCTTTGGCATTAGGCCCATGTACTGAAACCACAATGCTCAGAGGGAAACGTTGCATGAAAGACAACAGCACACTTTCCTTTCTGGGTATGAGTGTAGTGACCCAGAATCAGAGGATCAACACAGATGTCCTTAAAATATCTTTTGCTGTGGTAGACACTCAGAAAAATATCTTCTGCTGAAGTTTTATGCCCAGAAAAAAATATGGGTATCATGGAAAGGAAAGACTTTGGAGCTAAGGTGCAGTCAGGTGGAATCAAACAGGAATAACCTGGAAACAGAACTTCATGAATCTGGACCAAAAAAATATTTGCATGTAAAACTTACAGAGAAATATTCGGCTAAATTATTTCCCGTTTGCTGCTCTCACACTCCCTCTTAAACCATTGCTTCTGTTTCCTAGAATCTTCAATGTTTATTTTGGTGTAGTTACTTTTATTTGACAGATATTGCACATACGGACTCAGTCAAGATAATGAGGCTAAAATAATTCAGAATTGCTGTTGCTACTAGAAGCAAAGACTTGTCAGAGTACTTTTCTACTGTGCAGGTAACTTTTTGTTTGGTACATTGTAAAACTATGGAAATAGAAAAACCACTGTGTTTTCATTCATACTTTTCATGAAGGAAATTTCGTTCCGAAGCATTGTATACAACCGTAAATTAAACACTTTGTTATGCTTTCATATTGCCCAATGCCAGCTCGTTCCCCATTTTTGTCCTTTGAAAAATAGAAGTAGGTCAATTTTGATCAAAATTTAATTTTGAATTCCTCTTCTCAATAAAAACCCCCACCACTATATATTCCAAATATAATCCTAATTAATACACATTCAATCTACCCCCCCATCAGAAGATTCCATGCTGCAGTGCCCTATCAAGACCAGCATCCCCTCCAAAACAGCCAGAACTTCCTGCAGTACAGAACTGCTGGTTATCTGATACACTGTGATACTACAAAATCTGACCCAGAAGCTACAGACATAAGGATTCAAAGTATTGGCCGCTCGCTGAGTAACAGTCAGTCAAAGAAAACTCCAGATATCTATTAATCCAACTGCATCCAGTCAGGTTTTGAATATCTCTAAGACTGGAGACTCCACAACCTCCCTGTGCCAGTGCTCATCCACCCTCACAGCAAGAGACATTTCCTATGTTTAGGAGGAGCATCCTGTGTTTCAGTTTTCCCTATCACTGGGCACCACTGAAGAGAGCCTGAATCCATCTCCCTTCAAATACTTTTACTCACTGAGATCTCCTCCTTAGCCTTCTCTTTTCTAGGCTGCACAGCCTCTCCTTGTTGAATGAATAATCCAGTCCCATGAATCTTGGCCATTCCAGTGAAGTGTATACTCTTGGACCATGCGTTACAATCAAAATAGTCTTGGAAAAATAAATGCAAAATCCAACTAATCTGATATATTAGAGAATGTCAGCCTAATTTAAATGCAGACTTCTCTATGCAGATACCTGTACACATTGCTAGGCTCCAAGTTAAAGAAATACAGATTCTGTTTCTCACTAGCCTTTGACAAATCATTTATCTATGCCTCTGTTCCCCCACCCCTTAAAAAGAAAGTACTACCTTGATTTGTAAAGTCCTTTGCAATCATAGAGTGAAAAGTTATACTGAAAGCCAAGTATTACTGTCAAAATATCAGGAAGATAAAATTAATATTCATAATATGACAGAAATATTTTCTTTGAAATGAGGGAAGCATGGTAATAAACAGCAAGTTGCTCTGTGGCTATACTTAGAAACTGAGTGATATTGAGCAGGAATGTCAGGGAAAGTAGACATTTACCATTTTCTATATATTTACTTTCAACTGTAGAGTCATATATAATGATTTTTCCCATAAAGTACGTAATATAAAATACCGATGTGATAATTTCTAAAGAAAGTCACATTAAAAAAATAAAATGAAAAAAAAAAGAGGAATAAAAGGAGAGAGAATCATATAACTAAGCCCAGACACAACTCTGAGTTTTAGTATTTCCTCTTTCTCCATTTCATGTGCCCGAGAGATGTCTGTACTACAGACACAGCAGCCTTGAAGAGCTAGGCTGCCATGATGAATGGGACAGTATTGCAGCAATCATATACGGATTGTTTTTATTCAGTGGCTTTGGGGATTTTTTT
>NDXB01011163.1:0-18454 GCA_002631895.1 Agapornis roseicollis
GGGGGGTTGGAACTGGATGATCTGAAGGTCCTTTCCAACCCTAACTATTCTATGATTCTATTAGTCATCTCATCTAAATATAGTCATGAAATTGGATGAGTGTAGTTTTCATAACAAAGTGTGTTTTATCTGACTTTTATTGTAGCCCAACTAACTCGACAGTTGGGCTACAATAAAAGATACAGTATTCAATAAACCCATATTGAATGGGGTGGACTAGAGAGAACAGACAGTGCCTTCTAATGATTCTCTACGTCCCTTTTCCATATCCTCTGTTTTGACCTGAGAGACCTTTTATGCAAATGTAGTCAATCTTGAGCGTCAATTCTACGTTTGCAATTCCAAACCTGCATTTTATTGAGTTGAATGGTCGGTATGGCCAGAAAGGCATGAATTCCCCAATAAAAGGAGGAGTTATTGCTGAAGTAGCTGTGTTTTCAGCAGAGAGAAATGCTGAACATAATGGTCACCCCTTTATGTACTTAAGAAAGGTTCTCTCTTCTCTTTGACAAGCATATCTGCCAAGGATGCTAATTTCCATACTGCCCTTCCACAAACACTAATGTATTCCGGGGGGCAGACTTTAGGCCAATACAAATCACCCCAGTTCCATACCAACAGCTCTGGCAGTACAAACCAGCTGAGCTTCTGTTTCAACATACTCAGCTGTCATCTAATATGCTTACAATTCTCTTAACTCACACAAGGCTGTATGGGTTTGACAGTGACTGTTTAATAAAGGCCAAGCATTTAGAACAAGGATGGAAAGAGGATATTTGCAGAGAGAAAGAGAATTGACTAACACATTAGATTAGAAATAACAATAAAACTGCTCTTTCCTGTCTTTTATCACCTGTCACTGTTTTTCCTTGTGTTAATAGAACTAAATCCTTCCCGAACTTCTTGTCTCAACAGTCTCTGACTCTCATTTTTACTTCTGTGTATCTGTGGACGTTAATTTGCTATTAACAGCAATGTTACCTGCTAGAACACACGATGTGCCAGAGCAAAATAATAGGAGCAAGTTATTAACACTTCAAGGTTGACCCGCCCTTTATCCCAGAATCCGTTCTGTGTGTCTTCTTATTGATCTGACTCCTGCAGCTTTTTGTCACCTGGGAATTAACAATTCAATGTTTTATTTGACCATTTATCTCTTTAGCAAAATTGTTGCAATTGCTTTGACCTTTGCAAATGTTTATGACAAGGTGTTTGCAGTTTATGGCGCTCATAAAAGAGTAAAGCTCAGATCAGGTCTAATATGTGCAAGGAGCTAACTAACCAAGGCTCCCTTACAAGAATATCCTAAGCTGGAATGTGTTTAGTTTATTTGCAGTATAATAAAAAGCAGTAACAATTTCCCATTCCAGCAGGACTGGTGCTAGGGAAAGCAGCTTGTCCCAAGACCACAACCACGCCACTGTTCCTACAGCAGCTGAGGGTAGAAATTACCTACAAATAGAATTGGATATTAAAACTACAATTTATAAGTAGGCTCACATATGGTTTTTGTTGTTTGCTGTTGATGCCTGCTGGGGGAACACCCATGTTTGCATTACCTAAGCAGTAACTTTGCTCTTGCTGTGTGCTGTTTAAGTCTATCTAATGGAGTGTGCGTATATTGGGCTGAGATTGACAGGTCAAGCCCATCAAGTTTGTAACTTCTAGCAATGCCTTTCCATAATCACCATCATGGGATGTCCTATCCCTCTGTCCAGCTGCTCAGTCTTGTACCACCAACTCACATCCACAGATACCACTCACTCCAATACATTCCAGTCACGCTCTCCCTCAGTTTTCTGCAGGCACTTTGTTCCTGCCCATGGCTGTGGACAAAGATGATGGTCCCTGGAAACTTTCTTCTGTGCAAAAGGGCATGTTTCAGGTAGGAAGGACAGAGAAAGGTAGGAAAGAAAGGTAAAGGGAGCAGCATTGACCACACAGAGGAAGATTTGGCAGCCTGGGGATACCATTATCATTTCATCTCCTAGGGCTGCCTGTGTTGCACAGAGGTCAGCACCCTGTCTAAACCTATCCTGAGCCCCTAGAAGAGCCCATCTCCCTCTGTTTAGCAGCACCACTGAAGATCTCACTTTTAATAAATTGCTTATCTGGAATAAATCTGCACAGTAGAATTAAAGGGGTCACCCTAATTTCCTCAGCTGCTGTGCTGGTTTATGCCTCTTTCCTTGTAGGTCTGAATATGGCAATCTGGAAGCGACTGCACTCACAAAGCCTCAACATTATGTAGTAGGAGACTGTGAAAAGTGAGTTGAGTGGCACAGCTGTGTGAAATCTCACAGAAGAAGACAAACAACTCATTAACACTAATACTGGGACAATAAAACCAGTCAGTCACGAATCCTTGAGTTCCTTTCTTAGCTAATAAAGTATCCTTATGTGTGTTCAGGAGTGACTAACTCTAAAAGTCTGGTTTTACCATGTATATATTCTCATGTTATCAGAGCAAAATGCAGGTTTGCAGCTTTTCCAGCTGTGCTTTTCCCACAGCAACCCAAGCACGTTCAGTGTACTTCCCTGTAATTTTCAAGGCCTGACTTTAAATGATAAGGCCTGAGGTGCTTGGCTTATTCACATCTGCTGCTTTCCTGGAGGTCAATCAAACACTTCTGCATTCAAGAAGTAATGGGGTCTTACAAAGGAAAACAATTATTTCACTTGAAATCTATTGATCTGGTTTCTGTGGTTCATGTGGTGTTTTGGGTGCAGAACAGTTGCTTGAAACAATTTGAGATCAATTCAAGTGTAACTGAATCGATAGATAAGCATAACTGAAATGCACTGCTCTTGGTTTGTATAAGAATATAGTTTTACTACCGATAGTAACATGAGAGTGCTACGAGTGATCAAAACAGAAGGTTGAAATGAGAAGCTCTTATGTATCAGTGACAAATACTACTTCTAGCATCAGATTTCAGTGTAAAGGAAAGCTGAGACACAAAGTGCTGTGAAAAGAGGGGTTTGTTATTTTTAAAAGCCTTTTTATAACAGCTTTCCAAAGAGTTGGGCTCATTTCTTTTCCATTCTAAGTATTAAGTCATCCAAATACCCTAAACTTGCCAGATTCAGGATGTTGCACAGAATGTTGCTATCTTTAACTAATGTTGCTTCAAGAGGGTGAAATTTGCATTTGGTAATTACATTCCTTGCACAATAAATGCTGCGCTGGAACTGTGTGATTTTAGAAGCAGGTCTCCTTTCTGTGCTGCCAACACAGTTTTTCTTTGCCTTGTTCTTCTGTTTGCTCCAGTTTTCTGTTGGGAGTTTATTCAGGCAGAAAATTTCTGGCCATTCAAAAGAAGTTTGGAAACAATGGATGAGGAAAGGCAATCGGGCTATCAGGAGATGCATTTCGACATTAACTCTTTGTCTGCTGCCAGAGGAGTAGCTGACAGGAAGCCTAATGGAGCAGGGGAAGCTTTTGTTAAGGCGGTTATTAACCATGCCACAGAATCTAATCTAAACCTAGATATTTGAGTCCTGAAATTAGAGAGATATCGCCTTGAGAATCTTTCCTGTACAATGCTGGGTGCTGACAGAAGCCTGGTGGCCACTAAAATGGGCAAGTTTGATTCCAGAACTATAGAAGAACTCTTTGGAATCTACAGGATGTGAACATAACTGATTTTCTGAATCCTCTATTTCTGTGGGCAAGGACAGCAGCCATAGGAAAGTCATGCACGGTTAATAATGAATGAGAGTCACAGTTTAAGGTCTTTTTATCCCTATCTGAAATTAATTCTGATTGTTAAACAGTAATGCTTTTGCATCCTGCTAGTTTGCTTTCCTAAACCAGTTATTTGACAGATGATTGGTGGTGGGTATGAGAAGACATCTGCCCCATTGTACATACACATTACCATAGAATTTCCCAAAAGACTGGTAACATTTTGGTGCTGTTTAAGCAAGCTTTTGAGTGGGTTATTGCACCTGAAAGGACAATTTGGATGTGCACATGATGCTGAACTGTTCAGATAACCTTGTTTTGCAGGCAGAAATGCCTCTTGTATGCAGAAATACACGCATTAAACACTGCACACAGGGATGAGATTGATTTAGTCCTGTGAATCTTAGTATTGTGAATATCCTAATGATAATAGCAGCAAGAAGAAAATCTAATATGGTACAGATTTTAGTGCCTTTTGGGCCATCAGTATGGACCAGTGACTCTGGTTATACAGGGGATTTTATATTTTAAAGACATATTTTCCACTCAGATGTGTTATTAGAGCAGAGGTGTTATTGACCCGACTCAGTGCAGTAGTGAGAGGTGTGGCAGAAAAGAGATGGGCAGGAAGTAGTAGTGAGCTGGTAGTAGAAGGGGAGACAGAGAGGGCACTTCAAGAAGGGCGATTAGAGTAAGAAGAGAAGAAAAATGAACCTTTAAAAAGTGCTGCAAGGCACAGTGAGCACAGAGGCAAAGACCTGGGGAGAGCTGGTAGATACAGTAGTGACTGTGAACAGAACACTGCCAGAACCAGACTGCAGGAGGCTGCACGATGCCTTTGCCACATCATGAGACACTGGCACAGGGTGCCCAGAGGAGCTGTGGCTGCCCCATCCCTGGCAGTGCTCAAGGCCAGGTTGGACACAGGGGCTTGGAGCAAGCTGCTCCAGTGGAAGGGGTCTGTGCCCGTGGGAGCAGGGGTTGGATCTGGATGGGCTTTAAGGTCCCTTCCAACACAAACCATTCCATGATTCTATGATCATTATCCTTTCCCATTGGCATCTGCTCTGTGCCACTGCCAGAGACAGGACTCTAGGTTTGGTCTGACTGGTTTGGCTGTGCTGATGCGCTGCAGTCCCAAGGAGAGGCTACAGGTAGTGTCCAGTAAAGGCTTCCTGATGTTGTTGAAATCAGGTGCAGGGGCTGTAAGGCTGCACAGTCTAGTAACTATTACTGATAGTAGTTGTCATGTACCTTGGTTGCATCAGTGATGCAACTCGAATGAGTTGTTATAATGCAGTAAAATAAACAAAGAGATTAAAACTTGACTTGTTGATCTTAAAATTGTGAATCTAAAATTAAGAACACTGTGTCTGCTGCACTGGATGAAGGTGGAGGAAACAATAGTTATGAACTGTTGCTCAAATTGTGGTTGCTAAAGGTAACCACCCTCTACAAGCTGTTGGTGCTATGTTTCCAGGTAGATCAGTGGTGTGTCGATCTTGTATCTTCAAGCCGAGCTCACAAAAAGAGACAAAAGTGACTTTTGTTCCAAGCCAGATAACACTCAAGGCTGCTGTCAGTTTTCCAGCATTGATTAACTGAGCAGTTCCACAGATGACCTGTTAGATATTGGAGTTTTTAGTGAACTACTGTGCTACTGAACAGATGTGCTGGGGGCCCATGACATTCAGAAACCTACATTAGTTACAAGAAATAACCCATTCACTCATCTCCTGCAATGAAAGCCAACCCTCATCATCCTACACTTCATAGTTTCGTTTCCCTCTGGAAGTAACTTCCTCTAAACTTCGGGATCATCTTCATACATGTCTTACCTCTTGGTGTGTTCTGCTTGAATGACTCCACAGCTGCTGCGGTCAGAATAGAGAGCAGAGATCTGCAGTGTGGACTGGAGAACGGTTCTTGTCACCAGAGCCACGTGAGTGAGGGCTGTGCCAAGCTGTGCGGGCAGTTCCCATGGGCCTATCTCATGTACAGACCTTCAGGAGGTACAACTTTGGGAACAGATCTTCCCAGTTAAGGCTCCTAATCAGAGGAATAGCTTTGGAAGGGAAAGTTGGTGTTAATATTCAACCTGGCTTTGTTTCCTTTCGCCTTCCTTCATTTGAATGACTAAACCGAGCAGTTAAAGTGTGCTACCCTCAGGACAACATTACTGTGAGGTGAACGATGCTAAGGAGAAATGGGAATGTTGGTTGTTTTCATGTAAGATACCAAGTGGAATATCACAATTCATTTGGGTAATAGACTACTACAAAGGCTAATTAGAAACTGTGAGAGTCAAGAATCACAAGGAGTAGTGACTCTTCTAATGAGCTGAGATTTAAAGCTGACAGAAAATCAGGATGCTGAGGATCACAGCTGAAAGAAGGTATCTGTCATGGGTGAACAGATAGCTGCTGTACTAGGGTATGGGCTTTCCTGCGTGTGATTTTTCAGGTGATGGTCAAATAAGCACACAGATCCCACAGTCCACTCCCCATCTATCTGCTTTTGTGGCACAAGGTTTCAAGATAAGAAGATAGCTTATGAGGCTAACAGTGATCTCTTCTTTACCTGTTGTGAGAGGGAGTTACCCAGCCTGTGACACTACAGCTCTGTCGGTTATAGGATAGACCTTGAAGTGATGAAATGGGAATGAGGGGGGAGCAGTGTATACTGTGTCTCCCTGTGTGTTGTGTGGGAACCCTGGGCCTCTCTGATCTGCACTCTGCTCAGGCCAGGAAAAGCAAAAGTCAGCCCTGAGGAAGTTCACGAACAAGCATCCTTTCCAAGGACATGGAGCTGTTGGAACAAGTCCAGAGGAGGCCACGAGGATGAGCAGGGACTGGAGCATCTCCCATACGAAGACAGGGTGGGAAAGTTGGGGCTGTTCAGCCTGGGGAAGAGAAGGCTGCGTGGAGACCTCAGAGCAGCTTCCAGTATCTGAAGGGGGCCTATAGGGATGCTGGGGAGGGACTCTTCATTAGGGACTGCAGTGACAGGACAAGGGGGAACGGGTTCAAACTGAAACAGGAGAGGTTTAGATTGGATCTAAGGAAGAAATTCTTTGCTGTGAGGGTGGTGAGGCACTGGAATGGGTTGGCCAGGGAGGTTATGAGTGCTCCATCCCTGGCAGTGTTCAAGGCCAGGTTGGACAGAGCCTTGGGTGCCATGGTTTAGTGTGAGGTGTCCCTGCTTATGGCAGGGGGGTTGGAACTGGATGATCTGAAGGTCCTTTCCAACCCGAACTGTTCTATGATTCTATGATTAGGCACAAGCCTGTGATTGTCAGAGACTGCAGTAGACAATCCCAAGGCATGTTGTGAATATTTACAAGCCTTATTATTAAATGGAAAGATTGTTTATTTCTGAGATAATGTGAATTTGTCAGCTTGCTTTATTTGCACGTTTTCCACTCTTACCATCTGGAAAACCTATTTACCTTTCCCTTATGATACTTCGGGTGCCACAGTTTCTCCATCAGCTCCAAGCCAGGTTTCCTAGCTGTTTTTTTCCACTGTGCAAGCCCTGTTCACTTGCACTGGTGATGCAGCTGGAGCTGTGCATTGCTGATTAAGAGCTGTGAGATACAAAACATGTCTTTTGCTTTGAGAGCACCATAAATGTGCTTTTTGAAAGCTCAGGTTAAAAGCACCAGCACTTCAGTTGGAATATACTTCTCTTTGTATGACTCATACAACAGTAGTTTTTATCTAAAATATATTAATACTCTTAAGAGAAGTGTATTGCTGTTGGGTGCATGGTATGGAAGGTGATCCTCTGATTCTGATTATAGTGGCTCACTTCAGGCTTCTACCTCTACATGGCCAGTTGGCATTTAGAGCCCATGTTTGGAGAAGCAAACTTTGCTTTGCTTTTTAGTTTCTAGAAGGCCTGTTCTATGTTATTCTATTCAAAATAAGGCATCATTCCTAATAACATCAGTTGGTTATAGAATTTGTGACAGGGAAGTCAACACACCCAAGAGAACTAATGGAAAAGAGAGAGTTTAAGAGTAGTCATTTAATCATAAGATGGTTTGGGTTGGAAAGGACCTCAAGATCACTCAGTTCCAACCCTTGCCATGGGCAGGGACCCCTTCCACTGGAGCAGCTTGCTCCAAGCCCCTGTGTCCAACCTGGCCTTGAGCACTGCCAGGGATGGGGCAGCCACAGCTTCTCTGGGCCATCACCCTGGGCCAGCGCCTCAGCACCCTCCCAGGGAACAGCTTCTGCCTAAGATCTAACCTGCACTTCCCCTGTTTCAGTTTGNGGGACCACAGCTTCTCTGGGCCATCACCCTGGGCCAGCGCCTCAGCACCCTCCCAGGGAACAGCTTCTGCCTAAGATCTAACCTGCACTTCCCCTGTTTCAGTTTGAACCCATCACCCCTTGTCCTATCGCTATAATCCCTAATGAAGAGTCCCTCTCCAGTATCCATGAATAAGCCAGAGACCAGGAAGGCACGTGACACACACACACTGTCCCAGCAGGATTTCTTCTTTCCTTCTGTGTTATAGAAAGAATAATTTCTCTCGTGTCAATGTTGTGGGGAATGTTTTCACACTTGTGCAAGGCCTTCTGAGCATCAAAGTCCCTGCTGCCTGAAGACACAAAGAGCTTTACACTTCAGGTGTCCCACCTGGAAAATACTCTGAGGTCATGAGCAGGTGTTATAGGAGAAGCAGGGGAAATGGAGATAAACATCAGGAAACACCTTCAGGATTTGGGGGTTTCCAATTGTTCTTTTCACCTAAACACTGTATACTTTTATTGCTACATGGGCACAGATACAGAGTGACAAATACAGGCTGTTCTTTGGAGAGGAGTCCACATTTCTGAAGACCAGATGGTTTTCGGAGATGCTGTTTTGCAGTCTCTGCTCATTATAAAACAACAACAGAAACCCAAGAGGATGATTTCGAAGCAAACAAATGCCTGTGCAGTCTGTCTTCTCCAAGGCTGTGCCATTTTCAGTCATTGTAGATGTAAAGTGTATCCAAATAACCACTCACAAATCACCAGTGACTGTGATACCCTGCTGCAGATTTACTAATGGAAAAGGCAGCTGAGATTCCTATTTTAGTAGTGTTTTTTACAGTTTCTTTTAAATCTATACAAGTGCTTGTAGGTACATTGCATCACTGTGGGTTTCAGTGATTCAATACCAACTCAGAAAGCCTGCGTTTGGCTGTAAGGATGTTATCTGAATGATATTGGATAGGATAGAGCCTAAATTAATGATGAAAAAGTGAATAGAGGTTCCCTGACTCTCTGGCCTGCCCTTGTCAGCACTTTGTGGTCCTTGTCATTGCTTAGGAGTCGTGAGGAAGCAGATTAATGCAGGGCAGTGGGATCAAGGACTTCCCTGGATCTTTCAGTCTGTCCCTGGATGGTTACGTGTTATCCTGAAAGCCCAAGTTCTTCAAACAGATGGGACAGAAAGACAGAAGGATGCTCACGACTCCTGTGCCTGTCCTGCTCTGTATCAGCTCCTATAAGCTGGCTTGAAGGGGAGGGGTCCTGAACACTTGTAACTGGAGTGAGAGTGAGAATTTGGGAAATTCAGATCATAAATAGTTGAAAATCCCTCATTTCCTCACAGGAAAAGGACCCGGTGCTGCTTCCCAGGCTGCAGGGAGGCTGGTAACTGATGGGAATAGGAACGACATAGAAAGGGGAAGCATTTCCATGTTAGAAATCTGGTGCTAGTGAAAGCTGTGCCTGTTTCTGTCTGGGATGACGCTCTTCCCAGTGTCACAATCAGGAAATGGCAAATGGAAATTCCCTTTCCAACCAATTCAGCTTCTAATTAATTTAGTGAAGGGCAAGATTAGAGTTAAGAACACATAGTAACTATCTGGTTGCCACATAGAGTCATTTCATAGTGGAATTCAGTGCCTTCTGAAAACAGCTTTCCATAACATAATAGGCTGGGTTCTCTTGTACATGCATGTTATGGATGTAATCTATATTAACCTTTAACTCTGAGATTCCTGTGGTTTAAGCTCTTTCTTGGTGGACAGTCCTTATAAACTCATTTATCCTTAATTTAATGATATTATTTGTAATGCTCTTTAATGTGATTTTTATATGGGAATTACAGCAGAAGCTGTATCTGGGAAAGTGTAGTTTCTGAACAAAGAAAGATCTGCCCTTGTTATGAACTGGAGAGAGGAAAGTTTCTGAGGTCCTTTGGCTTGCCCCCAGCGCACTGTAGTGCAGATGGTTAAACAGCGTGACAAGGCTAGAGTCTGAGAGCTGTGTTTTATGATCGTCTATTTGTCTACCACCTCTTTGATGTGGTAGTGGTATAGCAAGTATTCAATAATTTACATACTGTAGACTATGGCCAAATATAAATGATGCATTATTGTTCCATTTAGCCCCATCTGAATTGATTGATTACCAAATCTTCCCTTTGTCATTTATCAGCATTGCGATTATTTATACCTTTTGCTGAGTTTACAAAGTAACCCATCAATCAAGCAGCTGAGTTGCACTTCCCTGATTTATAATGGACATCTTAATGATCAGTACCTGAGCCTTTTAGTATTTATTTATTTATTTATTTTGTCCAACATTGGGCTTGGGAAGAGTAGCCAGCACCCAGGAGGCTAAAGCTAAGGCTGGGAAAGATGACCCCCTCCCTACCCCCCTCCCTTTCACCCCCTTTGCTTTGCATTATTGACTTTTATTATTGTAATAGTTACTTAAAAGTGTACCACAAAAAGTAAACCCAATGCTGTTAATTTTAGTAATGAGATCAGTGGTGCCCAGGAAGCCACAGGGGATCTTCAGGTTCGAGTGGAAGGAGCAGAGAGCTCTGCCTGACCATCAGTGCTGGTGCAGGGGCTGTGGACCAGGGCACACCAGCTTCCAGTGGTCTGGGTGGCCCAATGTACCCAGGGACCAAGCAAACACCCCAGGACCCAGCCTGATGCCTGGTGATGCAAACCAGCAGTGCAGATCCACTGGCTGAAGTTGCACTTGCTCTTAGACATTGGGATTTTATCTATTGTAAACAGGTTTCCAATTTGAATGCATTTCCACTCTTTACGTAGGGTGAGAGCTAAGCACATTCTGCTGGAGACACTGGTATGCCACCAGCCTGCTTTATTCCTTTAAATCCATGTAAAATCCTTATTTACCCAAATCATCTCCCTGTCTTTCTCTGCAGTTCAGGCCTGGCTTTCTCCCCCCAATCTCCATCATGCTCCTGAGCTGACACCGTTCCATAGGAAGCTTAAAGAAAGAGACAGGCCAGGTGCACTGAGCACTTAAGTCTTCCTCAGTTAAATCCTGCAATCCCAATTCATTCTTTTGAGTGCAGCAGGTGACATGAGTGATGGATTTGAAGAGAGTGAAACAGAGAATATGGGGGTGTTTGCTCTCCTAAAGATTTGAGTGGGAATATTGTTAAAATTCCTTGAATAGAGAAATCACGGAACAGGTCCTTTCTGGCCATTGATAGCTTCCATGTTTAATCACTATTCGCCCTTTTGTGCTTTGGGCTCACCTAATGGCATTCTCATTAAAGATTGCACTAATATTCAGCAGCAGAGCTGAAGAGCGGGGAGGTGTACACAGTGTAGAGCTCTCTGGGCTTTCCCCCTCTCTGCTCTCCTTACGACCATTTGCTGTGCTAAAAGCAAAGCAGATTGAACATAAAAACCTGAAGGTCGCCCATACAGTTGTCTCAATAGCAATCTGTGTGACTTTAACCCTGTTGAGGAAAAGTAATTACCCTTTGGCTTCTGATGACCTCAACTAACCTTTGTTGAAGGACCAGAGAAAATAAAGGCTGACCAAGAGCCTGCCCTTCCTGCCCTGTGGTTAACCTGCTCCGGGAATGAAGAACACCCTCCACAATAGAACGGGAAAATGTTGCCATGGAAATATCATTGGAAGAAGAAACAAAAATCTATTACAATTAATAGTGTTTTATTAGGTGACTCCTATAGAACTGTTTAATCCATGGAAGTTGCTCTATCTTAAGAGCTGGGGTCAGGAAATTTCAGGAGGAATAAAAGCGGGAGGGAGGGAGAGGGTACGGCGTTAAAAATTCAAGAGCTGTTGACAGAGCTGGGATGGTTTCCATGAGATAAAAGAAGCAGTTAGACATTGCACACTGTAAGTGTGGGAAACGAGAGCAAGGAAGAAATGCAGTTCCAGTAATTGCAGATGATGACCACCAGCTCTCCAACTGGTCGGCAAGTGTGTTGATCGCAACCACTTTGGGTTTGTTCTATAGCAAATAACAAGGTTCATTTTTCTTGTCACGTTTCTTTTCACAGCACTAAGGCCTTGCCTAGAGATCACCAGGTTATCTGCAGAGCATGGGCTGCTTTTGTGCAGCTGGGGTTTTGCAAATCAGGTTCTACCGTGCTTTAGGCTTGATTTTCCCCCCTCTTTTGCTGTTTCTTACATCTGACACCTCGCAATGCACATTGCATTCTGTTAAATCCACTGCTCTACTTGGCCTGCGTTGGGCTGAGGCTAGTGCTGTTCGTTACCCCGGTCAGTGGCAGTTTCAGCTGGGGCTGACAGTGCTGCACATTTTCACAAGCAGTTTAGCAGATCCTAACAAACATCCCCGGTTCTTTTCCCACACAAAGCCAAAAACTGGGAAGACATCAAACCCATACGTGTTGCTGGTGAATAGTATCGCAGTTTCTAAGGCACGATAAAGCATTTCAATCAGGTAAACCCTGTGACATTTCCTCATTCATGTGACAAATTACAACAGTGTAACTGATGCAGGAAGAAGTTTTAAATGTGGGTTTCTAAACAATTCTAAATCACCGCGTTGATTTTTAGAGAAAGGAGCAATTTTAGCACGTTTGGTTTAAGACATCTTTCTGTGATTCTATACTGACAAGCAGTCGTATGCATCTATATTCTGGCATTGAAAATGAATTCAAACTAACGTGTTTGTTTCAACACCAGCCTCCTTTCTCTGGTCTTGTTCCCAAAGCGCAAGTATTAAAAATGCTAAGAAGGTATCAAGTGAAATCCTTTGATTAGTATTACTGATAATCTCACTGTTAGTGTAAATGGGAGCAAGCCTGTGCCCTGACTGTGCGATTCTTCTAATCAAAGCTGAAAGCACGCGAAGGAAATGAGTTGCAGTAAACATGGTGTTAAAATCTTGTCCTTCTTTTACAATGATAAATGAGGGTTTTTTCCTCTCCAATATTTTTACTTTCAGCTTTTATTAACGCCGCTCTGGATTTTCACCCTGAGAGGACTCGTCAACTTCAGTTTCAAACGGTAACTTGAAAAGAGAACATAGGAAGCCGGTAGAAACAAACACTGATCTGTACATCAGAAAGACCTGGACATGAAAATTGTTTTCTGTATTGCAAATATGATCATTTTCTTAATATTTCCTAATTGGAACAACATTATTCTGGTTTTAAAGTTCTTTTGCCACTTGACAGTTTGAGCACAGAGTGCACTATGTCTGGGTGCAGAATTACACTAGTGATAGTGCACCCTGCCCTTGGTTTATAAACCATAAACTTGTCTGTTGCTTTAAAATGAACTCTCTGCTCTATATGCATTTACAGCTGTGAATTGTAACTGACCAAAGCTTTGGGGAGATTTCTTTAGCTACCTGAGCTTGTATTTCAAGTTACCAAAGCAGTGTAGGTCCAGCATGAAGGCAATGTGCTTCCATTCATTTTCAGCAATGATTTACATGCCCCTGGCTCTGAAGCATTGTTTGCTGGTGTAACTCACCTGGTCGTGGTGCTGTGGAGAGCTGTTACCTGTTCTGTTGATCTTCCCACTTTTTCCCTTCTGCTGTTGCCAAGGTTTTCATGGTATTCCCTCTCCATTTCCAAATGCCGTAGGTCCATGGATTCTGGCAGAAGCTCACAGCAAGAGTCAAGAAAGTCATCATCATCCATGGAGTTTCTGTTGCTCTGTTGAATGAAGAGAGAGAGAAAGCAGGAGGAGAAGAATTACAATTGTTGCTCGGAGGTAAGCCTATTGATAACCTGCTCTGTCCTCAGTGCTTGGAGGAGTTTGAGAACCCCCTTTAAATTATTCACATCATATTATCTCTACATTAGAAGTTGTTAAGGCATCTTCACTTGTGGATCGTGTTCTGTTGTGCTTTAGTTGGTACATGGGCTGCATCTCTTTCCCTTTTAGCTTAACATAATTCTAAGGCCTTGAGTATTTTAATTTCTTGAGCTTTTAATTTGTGGGGTTGATAAAGATAAAGGACTGAGGGGTGTAGGACCCTTTGATTGTTCCTGTTGTTTGGGTTTGCCACAAGAAGAATTTTCTGACTGAATTCGGAGCGAGCTGTATGTACTTATCCTGCTTTATAACGGGTTCCACACTTTCATTCTCTGAAATATATTGTCTGCCATTGCCAACTGAATGGGAAATGAAATAAAGACTCTATTTCTAGTGTATTATTTTACTGCATTACTGTTATTTTGATATGTCCAGACAAGTGTATGTTCTGCTAAGCACAGTATAACTTATGTGAAAGAACTAGGGAGGGAATATCAAAGCAGAATAGTCAGAAATGTAAATTCAGGTGCACAATCTGGTGATGTACAGTGACATTCTTTAGAAAGCAAACCCCTATTTATACTCCTGTTAAATACTGGTTTTGTATGTTCGTTGTTATTTTCAACATAAAGCATCCACATGCAATTTGGTAGCTACTGATTAATCTCACCAGCACATTATCAGACATACATTGGGGGGAAGTCAGAAATGGAATGATTTCTGTGTTATTCTGACCTCATACATTCACAGGCATCTATAAAACGCGAAGCTTTTAAACATAGCATGAGCCTTAAAGCTTTAATTGATCTCACGTTGCATAACTGGTGTATTTAACTAGTGGCCTCCTATTGTTCTATGGCATTATCTAAAAGTATTGTGCCTTCCAAGAGGAAAACTGATAATCCCACGGGTTAAATGTTGTCTAAATGTTACAGAAAGAAAAGAGAATCGATTCGGTCATTGGTGGTAATTGCAGCAGAAATATTAATTATAGCAAGATTACTTCTCAGCAAAGTACAATATTGAAAGTACTGAATGAACACCTGATTCTCAGAAATGTAAATACAGTCACAACAGCCAAAGCCTTGCAAAATGTGCACGGGTTATTTTAAAGTACACAGGAGGTGTTTTTAATAAAACCATCTGACATCTCTGTAGCACATTCCTGTCAATTCCAAGTCATCTTACTAGATATTCATTAACAGTATAGCAATAAAGCATCGAAAATAGTTTGGATAAGTGTTTATTGGTAGCTACATCACACAGACACATAAGTAAATCTTTTAGCTTGAAGGTTTTGATTTTAAATCAACAGCAGCATTAGATACCTAAAAGTTACCACAGTCATTAAATACCTTATAGTGCTGTATCCCTGGTAATCCAATTTACACAACTATATCCTCAGCAGAAACTCCTGGGGTACACAGTAGTTCTCTTCAGTAAGCCCTTCCTGCTTTTTCTTGTCAGGAGGCAGTGATGGTACAATTTTATCCTGTTGATAATTTGACTCTCTTTAAACTAGTTCTTGTTGACTCACTGGCTTGGTCTTTATTAGGGTGGAGGTAGCTGGAAGACTGAAGGACTGCAGACCACATTCTTCTTTATTTTTACTGTACCTTAATATTCAACATAGCATCATTATTCTGAGGCAAAAAGAGAAAAGCTGGTCCATCAGGTAATTCCACACATTGCAAGTCCTTCCTCTATGTCCTGCAGTGCTAGAGAAGGGGATTAGTGCTGCAGAAGAAAAAGAATATCTGGCCATAGTGTAGGAATAATCACTGCAGTCCAGCTCACCCCCACACCTCTTTCTCTCTCCTTCTCTCTCTCTCTCCCTCTGTTTGAGGCCCCAGCTGATTCAGTCTGCATCCATCCATACATAAATCATTGCCCTTATTCTATTGGTTACATGGTACATGGCAAGTATTGATTTTTTCCGTTGCCTCATTGCTGGAGAACCCATGGTTTTTGTGAGACTGAAAATGCAAAATTGTTCTTGCTGGAGATCTTGTCAAGGTACCGAAATGACAAGGGAGGAGGGTGCTGCTGTTATTGTGAGTTTGTGAGCCTGAAAACCCTTCCCCTTCTCTGTTCCACTCTACTGTGTCCCAAAAAGTCGGGGCTTGTTAAATCACTACTGCTTTAGGTAGGCTTACGGGCTAAGCAGCAGGAGGATAAGCAAACAGAAGCAGGGCCTGGCTGTTCTGAGGGAGGCATTGCTTAATTATTCAAAGTTTAATTATGTTTGAAACCGGAACAAAAAGCCAAGTTAAAATGTGAAAGCAATGCCATTTCAAGGGAAGGAATGAATCCGAAGCACAGGGGGGTAATATGCTGAGGGAAAACGGGCATTTGTTTCCCCCCTGCATAGCACAGAGCTGGAATATTGTGCTTAATTCTTGAGACAGGTCTTCGTGGCATTTTGAAGCATGTTTACTGTCCCTTTAGCAGTGTGATTGCTGCATCCAGGTCATTTTCCTCGGCATTCAAAGCTGCCTGGAAATGTCTCACAAAAGATGGCACCTTGTTTCCTCAAAAAAGTGTTTCTAAGGAATAGGAAGATGAGGTTCTGAGGCAGGGTTTGAGCTGTTCTCCTTCAGTAATAGAGAATCCCCTGGTATAAGGCTCTCTCTTACTAAAAGCCTGATCCAAACCACACTGGAGTCAACAGGAATGTTTTCATTGACTCTGTAGGTGCTGGATCAGCTGCAGGTTACACAGAAGCCAGTATTTTCCTTTTTTTTGGATCATAGAATCAATATGTCAATGTGTCAATACTGTGACTTTCCCCCATTTTGCAGAGGAGGTGGAATGGCTCAGGGTGGTGGTTTATAGCTGGCTGTAGAATATGACTATTTAATCAGATCTGTTAACACTGTTAAATGAGAGGTATTGAAATGTGTGTGTGTGTTTCCTTTAATGCCTGTAATGCAAGATGTGACCCATGCCCATCCTGTGCCATTCCCAATCACTGCAGTTTGCTTCTGTGCTGGTTTATTGCATTTGAAAGCCACTGCCCACTCTTCTTTCTACCTCCACTGTCTTTAGGCTCCAGTCTGCCACCAGATGCTGTGGGCACTCCATTGAAGTCATTGTACCTGACTTCTGCCAATTGCACATCCAAAGCAGGTGACGTTTTCTATCTGCTGTGTGCATGCAAATCAAATACCTTAAACAGAAATACAGCTTTAGAGCTGTCATGTTCCTGGGGCTGTAGAAATCGAGCACAAAGCTAAAATTATCAGTAATGATAATTTGTAATGAGCTTTCTGCCTCCAAATGCATGTTACAACTGATTGGAATATGTAACTGAAAACCAGAGAAATCAAGTAAGACCAGTGGAAACATGAATTTTGGATTCAAAGTCATTTATATCCTTTTTGTTATGCCATCAGCAAATGAGCTTCTGGCTTCCCCAGAAATGTATCACTGAAAGCTGGGCCTTTTGTCTCCCTGTAAAGCATGACTTTCCTACTGGTTTTGTATACACACAGGCCAGATCTTCATTCTATTTGATGGTAATTTTGGAAGTGATTGGAATGCGAGCCCTTCTTCTGTAATCTCTGCGACAGTGACCGTGTACAGAAGGGTTTGTTACGTGTCTCTGCATTACCCATTCAAACCAATTTGCTCATCTAAGTTCACTCCTTTACCCTTTAGTAGTAAAAAGGGAGGGTTATTTGGCTAAGTGAGGCACCGAGCACCAGCAGTTCAGTGGTTATAACACAAAGAAGAAATACTGAAGAAATGCTAGTCTAAATTTCAGTATTACCAAGTGTCTTTCATTGATTTCTTACAGAGTGTCAGGACACAAAATGCTTTCAGAATTTGTCCCAAGCTTTTCCCAAGCTTTTAGGACTCTTACCTTCTATAGGAGCATGGTTCCTTTTACATGTTCTACTGCAGTCACCCAGGCTGAGGCTGAGGCTTTCACAAGGCAGTTGGCCTACCTAGGTTAAAGCAGTTGTGCTGTAGTCTGTGCTCCTCCTGAAGCAAAGTGTATTTACATCACAGCTTGGGGTGTTTTGGTTGGAAGCCTGGCAGACACTGCACACATACAACACAGAGACACGTTACCTGCTCTTCACCGTCCCCACTCTGTGGTTTTCCTTTCCTTTGAGACGCTGCATTGTTCGCTGTCAGTCTTTTGTGTGGAAGGATGGATGCTGTGCTCAGTGTAGCCAGCACATGTGCATCACACTCACCAGTCCCTGCGGTGCTGACTCAGGTACTGCCTGAAGTAGCTTTTTAGTATGGCCTGAGGAGTTCACTTGTCAAGGGGAAAGGCCAGTCTGACAGCGAGGCGAGAGCTGGTCTCATTCACTGGGGATTTATAGCAGAACTGGCTGCAGAAATCCTGCCTCAAAGTTCCTGATGTCAGAGTGCTAACTCTTGAAAGCTTAATTGTTCCCATAGCAGAGGTTATTGTGTGAGGGTCAGAACAAGGGAACACCTTAGTCCTAGAAAGGAAGATGAGTCACTGGAGAGGCCTGCAGCGATCCTTCCAGTGTCTGGGAAACAATCTCAGTGTTGCCAGGGTTTTCCAGAAGAAAGTGGAATATCAACAGCATGGACCAACACATCATCCTCCTTCAGATACTAGGGCAGAGGCCATGCCTGCTGCTCTGCAGGGAGATGGGCAGTTACAAAACAGTATGATTGGATTTTATGGAGCCAGGCTGAGAGAGCTGGGCTGGGGCAGCCTGGGGGAGAGAAGGCTCCTGAAGGG
>NDXB01011166.1:3032-24484 GCA_002631895.1 Agapornis roseicollis
AAAAAAAAAAAAAAACAAAACAGCCCAACCTTTCATTGTTTTTCGCCTTTTCTTTTTCCTGTGCTGAAGTCACACAGCTAAAATTATGTTATATGACTAACTGTGTTGATATTAATTGTTATTATGTGAAAGTACATGAACCATCACATCATTTTCTCAGGCACTGTGAAAGCAAGTAGAAGTCAAGGATGTAAGCAGAGATTTCAGTGGTATATTCAGTACTGTTAGTCCAGTAAGCTTCCCAGTATATGATTGCTATTTAACTGAATAGTAGATGCATATCTTAACTATGTAAGTAAGAAAACCTTAAAAAGAGGCTATCTTCTGGAGAATATAAAAAAAAATATCTTTTTCATTGTATATATACATGAGCAAGACTTGATGCAAAGAAGGTAAAACAGTTCCTTCCCAAGAATTGACCTAAAAATTAAAGTGTAGACACTTTCATTGTACGTGAACCTGCTGTGTTAAAAGTGACTATGAGTATCCAGCCTTCCATGCATTTTCAGGTATCATTGCAAATTATAGGCGTATATATGATTTATTAAATACTTAGTCTTTATTCGTAGATCTCAAAGTAGTTTGTGGAATGAATAAGTAATAACCATTTTACATGCATACATCAGATGGCAAAGGGAGTGAATGGTGGAAAAGCTCATTGTACTTCTTGGAAAGAGTAATAAAGAATTCATTCCAATTTTCAGTAGACATTTCTCATGATAAACTGTTGTAAATGTGTGAGGACTCCAACAATATAAACTGTGTTTCTCAGTGGGTATTTTCAGCTGCTGGAAGGACTAGTTTAGGGTTTTCTTTTTCCTTTTAACATTGCCTAGAAGGTTTCAGTAGTCATTTATAATCGATTGGCTATGTAACAAAATTAGTATGATTTGGAAAAATACTATGGTACCGCTGGTAAAATACTGTAGTACAGCTGGTAAAATACTGCAGTACAGCTGGTAAAATACTGCTTTTGTAAGTCACTGATAAGTATTCACAGATGAGAATATTGGTGAAAAGGTAATTCAAATATACTGCTGTAACCGATCAACTTCTGAAATGATTCATTGTTCGACTCATAGCAAGTTGAATGCATTAGCAGGAGTTGTACAAAATTTGCAGAGTCAGGTACTGAAAGCGATTGGAGTCTAAATGCAAAACCAGTTTGGAATTATTTGTCTCTTAGTTTACCAGTTTCCTTTTTTATGTGCCGGATTGGGGGATTGGTTTGTTTGATTGATTGATTGTGCTACATATTCTTTTGCTTTGCTTATAGGGAATAAGCATGATGACGGTACACAAAGTGATTCAGAAAATGCTGGTGCACACCGGCATTACAGTAAGAGGGCAGCACTTGAAGAACACTTAAGACATCATCACACAGAGCTGAAGAAGTCACATCAGAAAGTCCATTCCTCAGAAAAGCAGCAAGAGCAAGCTGGTTTGAGCCAGACTGCTTTTATGATTGAGTTTTTTGATGAAGACCATCCTCGAAAGAGACGGTCTTACTCTTTTTCTCAGAATGTAGGAGGTCAATGCCCAGAATCTCCATCGCCTCATGCACGAGCTGAAAGAGTGAAACCTACATCAGGAGAGAAACCACTCCCTTCATCTGTGCAAGCTAGCTCATCACATCATAGAGCTGTACATGGTGTTCATGCAAAACTTCTAAAACAAAAATCAGAAGACCCCTCATTGCCTGTCCTACAAGCTGCATTGTTAAGGAGTTCAGGAAGCCTTGGGCATAGGCCTAGTCAGAACCAGGAGATGGACAAAAAGTTGAAAAGCCAGCATGTTTCTGCTGAAAAAGACAATGAGGATGACCAGAGTGACAAAGGTACTTACACTATTGAGTTGGAAAATCCCAATTCTGAAGAAATGGAAGCCCGTAAAATGATTGACAAGGTGAGAAACCTAAAATGTATACTGATGTTAAAGTGGTATATGATGTGTGGGCAACAGTCTACCGCTTCAGTTCTGCTGGAAGCTGCTACAAGAACACAAGTTTTTAAGCCAGTCTAAATGATGAAAAATGGAATGTCATAAAAGCAGCAGCAGGCATTTGGCTGAAAAATATTCCTGTTTGAAACTGCTGTTCTTTTAGTTTGGTAGTTTTAATGTGTTTTCAAAATATTTAAGTGCTGTAAGAATACTAGACAGCAGAATTCAAATAACTGGTATTTTTATAAGAGTTGTTAGAGTTGAATTTTTTATGTCCCTGTGCAATACTCACCTGTTCTTCTATGGTCTCTGTAGTTTTTGGTATATAAACTGGTTCCATCCAAATTAGTATCTAGAAATAGATTGCAGATGTTTTCTATACCTTTTAAAAAAAGTATATTCAATAACAGTAACTTCAGTTTCAGCATCATTATAAATGGTAAGTATAAGAATACTTTAATTTTCCAAAAATGTTTGATAGTAAGTAATTTTCCTAGTTTGACTATGGTTATATACTTCATTAGGCTTAGGAATCTTACGAGGATCACGTAACTTTTGCTTCTGGGTAACAATACAGATAACAATATAAATAATAATATAAATAACAATATAAGTCATAGTTGCAGTTAAATCACTGCAAATAACTTTCTATATTCAACAGGAAGATATGGGTAAGAAGCTGTGTTTAATTATTTGGCTTAGCTGACTCTTGAAAAGGATTTTTTTTCTTCCATTGTTGTTTTTCCTGAACAGGTTTAGAATCCTGGCAGTCTCTTCTGGGCATTTCTTCTGGCCAGTTTTACAGGATATTAATCACTTGTTATTAAATTACCTAAGGATTGATTTTTTACATTTAAAACTTTTTCAGAGCTCAACAAATACATTAATAAATTTAGAATGAATTCTGGATAAATGTTGAAAATAGTTTTTGAAAGACAAGCTAGCTTCGCTGGATTGAGTTCATAGAAAAATGCTGACGTAATGGGGCAATGGGAAATTTTACTACAGATTGTTTTATTTTATAACTGGTGTTTGTGGAGCATTTGTGGAGGAGGGGGATTAAACAAGGAGAATTGTCTTCAATAAAATTATGAAGACCGTGTTTTCACCTCTTAAGGGTTCTGTAAAGGAGACTTTTGACTTCTTTAAGTCAATATTCAAAGAGCTTCTTAGAACTATTATTAAATATTCCAGATGAAGCAAGTGAATATTAAAGAACATAATTGCTTTGGCTCAATGACTACAAATATTTACATTTGATTCTTAATTTATAAATTTTCAATTAAATTGCATCAAAAAGTGTGTAAGTCCTATTTTTGCTAAGTATGGTTGCGCAACAGGATTCATTTGGAAACCAGAAAAACTAATAACATTTGAAAATAAACGATTTATATACTTTATAAGAATGTTAATGCTGTCTAATGTTTAATAAGATTTCAAATTATTCAAAGTCTTTAATGTCTGGTCAGGACAACCATAGTCTGGTTTTTGTTTGAAACAAGTCTGATCTGTTAAAGGAGTGATTCAGGAACAGGAGATGAATGTAAACAGTTGGGAATGGTATTAAAGCATTGGTTAATACTCTTCATGTTGTATTATATCATAAATACCCCTTACTGCAAACCTAAAAATTATCACCATTAGAAATTAAATATTTACTAGGAAGTAAAGCAGAGATGGTTTTAATTTGAGATCTTCTGTATCTTTTCACTTAGTATCTGTACTGAAGTATTAATGAACAGTATATTTTTATACCCAGTTCAAAGAGTCCTGCTACACAATTAGTATTAGTATGAAAAAAGTATAACATTTTTATGAAGTGCAGAAAAACAGCCAGTGAAGAAAATCAAAACCAAATAGAAGCCAAAATTTCTTCCTCCAGCTGAGTTCAGTTTTGCTTCAATCCTGTTTTAAATTTCTAATGCTGTGGATTCTGTTACTTTGCTAAAGGTAGATAAGTGAGGAATTAAGACAAGGACTTTTGTTAGCCTGTTGACTGCTGCACCCTTTATTGAGGACTTAAGAGAATTATTGATATATATTGTATCAATAATTCCAGTATAACATCTCTTTTTTTTTTTTTTTTTTAAAATCACTCCTTTTTCTGAGCAGTTATGATACCTGATCAATTGAGTCTCATTTAAGACCGTCTATTGGGTCATAAGTTTAACTGGAATTCAAGTGTTGCATTTGTTAGGATTGGGGTGAAAATGCCCTACAAATACCAAGGATAACTTTCTAAAGCATTTGCACAAATAATGCAGACTTGTCAGTAACAGTTTACACTAGAGTGGTGTTAAGACCAATGAGTGGTTTACCTGAAGAATTTTCTATAGAATAAAATACTTCTAGGCTTGAGATTTTTTTCTCTTTTACTGGAGAAAAGGGTGAAAATGACCAGAATATCTGAAGATTACTTTTCAGTGTGACTCATTCACTTGGGAAGTCTCAGCATTAGCCTTATTCCTGTAGGCAGAGTCTACTCCTTTTTTTAGAAAAGAACATCAGAACAAACCACAAATGCAAGAGTGGCATTAACTTGTCAAAAATCAAGGTGTGATTAATATTGCTTCTTTGAGGTAAGAATCTGTGAGAGACAGGCAGGGAAAAAAAAAAAAACAACCCTAAAATTCTCAAAAAAAAAAAAATGGAAAAAACCCCACCTACCTACAGAATTTTAAAAAGGGAAGGAAAGAGATTAATGTTGAGCTATATTATTCCCTTCAAAAGTACCTTTAGTGCTTAATGTAGCCTTTTATTAAAGATTCTAGACTCAAGGGAAAGAGATACTTATGTGAAAAGATGTTAAAAATCCAGAAAGCAGGCTCTCCTGCTTATTCAACATCCTGATTTCATTTAAACTGCTAAGGATTGATTCCTTCCTCTGCTACTCTTTCAGTGTCTTAAGAAAAAAAGTATTGCCTCTGCAGCAGGAGTAGACTAACAAACACCATGTTATATTTTCCTTGACCATTGTAAAGCCTGGCTTTTGAAAAGAGAATGTGGGTTTTTTTTGTTTTTGATTGAGCAGATTTCATTTCCTGATCCTTCTGATTTGTCAAGAGTTCCCATTGTAGAGGTAGTAGTTGTAATTTGGAAACAGTTGCAATCTTCAGCTCACTTCTTTCCTTAGTCAATTAACTGGTGAGAGCAGGTTACCTACATAGGTCCAGCTTTGTAGGTTCCACAAGTAACACAAGCCCATGCACACAAACTTCATCCTGTATTATAGACATTTGCTCTGAAATATGCATTTTATTTTTTAGTAACTTGACATTTTACTGTTTCTTTCAAATCCTGTTAATTTTTTGATATATAGAGACTGAGTGGATACTGTCAGTATTACTGGTTTGGAAATGTATTATACATTTCCCTCTTCTGTCACTAGTTTACTTGCACTCCCTATTCGTCACAAACTCATGTTCTTTGTGTCTTCATGGTCTTATTTAAATAGAGAACACTTGAAAAATGTCAATAAACCTTGCCTCCTGAAAGTTTTTTCATTAGCCAGTGATTTGCTGTTCAGGTGTACAAATGTCACTTCATAAAGAAGTACGAATTTGTTAGTAGGCAAACAGGTTTTGAAAACAAATATGTTAACGTGAAAGAGAGTTATGCTTGAATAATAGCTTCTGGCTCTCTATATTTGTTGAACTCTTCTCAAAATTACCACTGAGAGTAATTTTATCAATGTGTAAAGAAGAAAAGCTGCTCTTACATACTGCAAAGACTACCTTGAACATACCAGCCATCCAATATTCTCTACTCAAAAACCTTCAGAAAGCCACAACTCATTCTAGCACAATAGTATTCTGATTGTTGCAGCTAATGGCTAAGTATAAAATAAACTAAATTTGGGATCTTGATTTGATTTAGAATAAGTTTTCAGTGTTTAACACATAAAATACACAGTTAAATGGGGCACAGTCATACTTCTTCTTTTTTCTTTTGGACAGGTTCAGTGCTTTCTTCTGTTAAAAGTTAGAAATTGCTCTTTGATTTACATGAAGTTGTAAATTTTCTGGTTTAAATTCTTTTTTTTAATAAATAAAATTTGTTCTATTGAAAGGAAGTTCTTCTCAGCAGTTATATCAGGTAAAAAAAAGTCTTCCTAGGCCACAGAAAAGGTAAGTCTGTCAGTGGGTGGAAGAATTCAAAATGATGTTTTCCCAGTTTGTCTTCCTTTTTGCTGATATAAAAGGGCTATTTTTTTAATAAAAAAGGGGTCCCTTTATTGTTTTTTTTATGTAGGTTTTTTCATTGTTCTTCAGCCAATTTCAATTCTGGGTATTTCTGAACGGAAATACCTTGTAGAAATCAGTATAGCAGAGTTAAACTTTTCCATGCATGTGTGGGAAAGGAAGGAACAGAATAGAGTCTGTATGTATATTTCAATTCTCATCAGTGTAGCTAACCAGGGAATCTAAAATGTAACGGCAGCTCATATGCATATGGAAACTACAGGGCTTAGGTATTTCTTTGGCTCCAAAATTATTTTCTTCAATTAGGTTATATTCATTTAAATTTCCTGATAATTAACTTTGTTATTCGTAGGTGGAGTAATTTTAGATCTCAAATTTGGCATACTGATTCCTAACCAGAAGTAAAACTTGAAAAAGCAGTACCAAAATCAAACCTCAATCTAGCTCTCAGCCATCTTCGAAAAGAGTTATTGTGACCATTTAATGATTGTTTTAAGTCTTTGTTGCTGTAGATAGACCATAATAGTAATAACCTTGGTTTTAGTACACATTATATACTATGCAAAGGGTATAAATATTCTGTTTATGTTATATTTGGTCTATAAATACTATTCTGGCATAATCTTGAGTGCATTTTCCTCTTTAAAGGTATGGAATAATTGATAATTTTTGGAAGGAAAGCTATGTTGGTGTTCATATAGACAATAGATTTTTCATTTTCTACATCTTTCTGCTTATGGTGATAGTTATACTTCAGGTTGATTTCAGGTCTGGGTTTGGTTGTTGTTTTTTTGAGTATTTGTACAAATGGGAATCTATTCCAAAAGACATCTATAATGAAATGGAATCTGCTTACTCTTCTTCTCCCAGGGTATGTCTATTCATACCATATTATATTAGTGGCTAATGTATTCTTCAACAACTGTGTACTTCTAAATGATTTGCTGTTGTTACTTGAAGTGTTCATAAACTTGTTTACCAGATCTTGTCTTCTCTGTTGCAAACCTTAAAGTATTATCAGTAATCCTGTAGGTAGCATGAAACATTGTTTTAAGCATAAAATAAATGCTCAGTGAAGAATCAGGTACTGTCAAGTTTACCATGAATGTTATGCTAATTTTTTTGAAAGTAAGAGCAACAAAATCATCAGTAGGTATGTTATTGCATTGTGACATTCCAATATATGTCTAATTCTGTGAGATGCATAGAATAATCCAGATGTTTTCCGTAATTTGCAAATAGTGTGCAGTGCACAGATTTTAAAACATGAAGCCATATACCAAATTAAAATATCTTTTTAAAAACTGCAAGGTTTATTAGAAAATGTATATCCTGAACTCTTTTACTAAACTGTTTCGGTCCCAAACCTAATATTTACAGTGCATTGTGGTTTTCATCACAATGCTTAATATGCATGTTCTTCTACTTCCTCATGTTATGGAATTACCATACATGTTATGGAACTCAGCAAATTTTTGTAAGATTGGATATGACAGACCAGCTGAAAGAATCAATAGGTAGGGGCTGAGTGAGGAGGGGGGCTGGGGAAATCTCAGCATGTTTCAGTGACTGTTAAGGAAAAAAGACAGATGTCTCTTCTCAGAAAATTACTTTCAGGTCTTCTGTCTTTTCACACCCTATAGGTTTAATTGTTTTACCATTGCTTCAGCAATTTCTTATAGAAAGATGCCTTTTAGCCCCGTGGAGTGTTTTGATCGCAGAATGACCATATTCTGTGAATACAATGCTGAACAGGGAGTAGAACAGTTGAAGCCTACTAGGTCTTCTGAGCACATAAATTTAATCAGGAGTTCAGAGGATGTTTGCATTTTTCTTTTTCTTCCAAGGGAAGGAGTCTTAAAGTCTTTGAACTTTTTTTTCCTGTTGAATTTGGAATTCTAAAGAGAATTAATTCTTCACTGTAGCAAATGGGTACAAAATATGTATGCATGTAAATATGTAAGTGGCGCCTGGTAAGAGGAAGCTATTAGACTTGGCATGTTGATCGTTTTCATTTACTTATGTAGCTTTTTTTAGACCACAGCGTCTTACATCTGATTCTGTATCTTCAATATATAGTTAAAATGACATAAACAGCTTCTGTGAAAATCTATGGCTATTCATGAGATATGCCCTGCACAGAACACAGTCTGTTCGCCTGGGATGGCTAGGATAACTGCCAAGAACAAGCAAAAACTATTAAACTCAGATTTCTCAGAAGCAAGTTTGTTAAACACAGTTCTTGCAGTAGCTAAACACAAAAAGAGGTTCAGCACTGTGCTCTGGTTCATTGTGCTTTCTCAAAGGTGAAAAGAAATTGTTTGCCTTTTGTCTTTTCTATCTGATCAGTAACTGACTTCTAACAACCCATTTACTGTATATTATGGATGTCTGGACTACCCTCTTTGGAAGAATTATGAGGAGCTCAGTCTGAACACTAAGCACAGCATTGCCAAGATGATCTGCAATATGGATCTGACGCCTCTTCCATTTCCCTGCTCTCTGGAGTCTTCTCTTCCTGTCAATCAAGCGTCCCCTGAGTGTGGCTTATTTACACTTTCTTCTTCTTGCTTAGTACATCCAAACTGTGTCCAAATCCAGCTTGTGTTTCCAAGACTGACTGTATCAGTTCACAGCTCAGCTTCTGAAATATACTTTTATTTGACTTCCCTGACAATCAAATATACTCATCAACTTCCTTTCCTCTAAAAAGTTATGAAACATAATTGCTATTATAATTTATAATCCCATCACTTTACAGTGGCAAATATCTTATTTCCAATTTAATCACTTGCTCCTTGCTTTATTTACATGATCCTGTCTTTAATTCACTGTCCAGTATGGCTCCTTGTCCCTTACCTGTGCTCTGCTTTGATTTAGTTTGCTTTTTATTAACTGTTCATCTTTAAATTCCCTTTTGCATGCTTTTTTGGCTTTTGGTCTGCTACTTGTATACAGATTGCCTCCACTGAAACTAAGAGCATTTAAATCATCATCTTTTTCGGATATGTCTCCAGATTGTAGCTGTAACTGTTGGTAGGATCTGAAAGAATTGAAGAATTATTCAAATACAAATAACCATCATTAACGGATACGTGCCTAGTTACAGCTCTCTGAATTGCAACTAGAATCGTTATTTGTTGCTTTTCTGTTAATCTTACTAATATTAGTAATTACCGCATATCCTTTATATTAAGACTACAGTGGTAAGACTATTGGGAAAACTTTAGAAACTCGAAAATTTAAAACTAGATAGGGTTCCTCAGATTTGTATTTTAAATAAGATTTATGCACCTAGTTTGTGTTAGTCCTCTTAGAAATACTTTCTAATTCTTTGTGTAGTAAGTAGCTAATCCTTTTGACTCAGGAAGGATGGTTCTGACCAGTTCTTGTTTAATTTCTAGAGTGTCTCATACATATCAATAAACAGCTTCCGTGGTTGTGAAGAGTCATTGTTTTTGATAGTTAATCCTAAAGTTATCATATTGACCTCTAATATAGTTCATCTGTGGTACAAAAATTCACCTGCTGGGGAGCAAGGGAGGAGGAGAAGAAGGAGAGTGAAGAAGACCAATTCCTGATCATGAAAGCTAGCTTGTGTTAAAGCTGTGTTTCAGCTATGGTGACAGGTAGGTGTGCTGTGAGTCATGAGCTGTTCTCACAGGGAAATGCGTATAGGCTGCCAAAACGTATTACTCTGCTTTCTACAAAATTAGCCACTGCAGAAGAGGGCAGGGCACATGCTCAGACTTGGTTCTGTAGCTCATGTCCCCAGAAATATGCTAAGGCTTCTTGCACAGATTGCATCTTGTGTCACATAGAATTTGTTAACTCTTGCCTGTTATTGGATAAAAAAATTTAAAAATTACTGGTTTATGTAAAGTTGCATTTTCAGTTACAATATTGAGAAAACTGGTGCTGAGATAAAGTGATTATTATTTTCTATATCAATATGCAATTCTTTTGCCATCAGTTATTTCATACTTTACCTCTGTATTTGTCAGACTGAGTCTGCACTTCAGCAAGTAACAGCATGATGCTTTGGGACTTGCTGAATTTTTAGCCTAGTGTTTTGTCCCTTTCTTTTACTGGTTAGATCACAGAATGCAAATGGAGTATCACCAGGGAGTCTTTGGAGAGCTTACTGTTCATTGCTCTGAAATTGAAATGTATGTGTCAGGAACTCTGTTGTCCCCTGCTGATTTAGGAGACTTTATTATGTGTCAGCCATTGTGTTAGCAGTTCTCCAATAGAGAAATTAAGGGATTTCCCTTTGGGCTTTCTCAAGACTGACTCTTTGAGCTAGAAGGCTAACCTTAGATGCTAAGTTATTATCTAGGATCACTGTTATTAAGGATTATAGGATCGCATAACCTGGAAAGAACCTTAGGACATCTCTAGTCCGATCCTGTGCTCAAAGCTGGACCAGCTTTGGGGTCAGACAGATTGCCCAGGACTTGGCTACCCTCAGAGTGAAAAAGCTCTATTTTATGTCCTGTCTGAACCTCTCTTGTTTCAACTTACGTAAGTTATCCCTTGTCCTCCTGCCATGCTCCACTGTGCTGAGTCTGGCCATCATCTTAATAATGGTCCCCATAGGTACTGGGGGGCTGCTGTTAGGCACCCACAAAGTCTTGCCTTCTCCAAACTGATCAAGTACAGTCCCCAGCATCTCCACACAGGGCAATTGCTCCAGCCTTAACCGTCTTGGTGGGCCCTTCTGAGATCACTCCAATTAGGTGATGTCTGATGTACTAGGAAAGATCAAAACTGAATGCAGTGTGACCTGTTAGTCCATTTGTTTAAGAGGTCAGCTGGATTGCAGGTTAGACAAAATTATGTTAACTACATTTCATAAATGAGGCTTATTCTTTTTACAGCAAAGTTGCTGTTCCCTTACAATTCAGAATGTTCTGATTTGCAATGGAAATTGTTTCAAGCTTCATAACAATAAAGTGGCTATTTTTAAACAACACCAGCACAGTTTATACAATGTTTCTGACAGTTCCACCATTATAGCCATGTGGCAGGGACCTTGCAGGAACCCCTGTAATGGTGCAAATTGGTTCAGTGCCTGGATTTTTCCCTGTCAGTCAGATTTCAGGGATTCTGGAAAAATTATTATCCTGGGATGGGGTTTTTTTGTTTGCTTTGGGGTTTTGGGGTGGGTTTTTTTGGGGTTTGTTATTTGTTTGGTTTTTTGTTTGTTTGTTTGGGGTTGTTTTTTGGTTTGGTTTGGTTTTTTATCTTGTAGCAAAATTGAAGCATTCAGGGTGTCATCAACATTTCCTCCGGATTTTTTTTGGTTTAGTTAACTTATCTCCTAGATTTCCCTAAATGACTTTGAAATCATGAAGATATTTAAAGAACAGAATTGACTGAACACTTGGAAACCTTGACAAATGCTTTTCAGTATTCGTAGGAAGATAGAGGTTTCTATCCATTTTCTTTAATTTTTTTAATCACAACAGCTCATTGTTTGCACACATACCTTATCAGAACAACCTATAAAGTACAAATTGTGTTTTCCTAAATGGTAGAGGGATGATTTCCAGCAGAAACCTTAAGGTTACACCATGGCTGTTTCTGTTGAGGCTATAATCTCATTATTTAGTGAACAGTGCACTAAGTGGAATAGTGATCCTGAAATTCTGATGGTGTTTATTTTATGCAGATGTGTGACAGGTATGTAAGTAATATTGTCAAACACTAAACATGAGTTTGTTTGGGTTTTGCATAGGTTTTTATATTTAAAGTCTTGGTTATGCATTAATGGGATTGTTTTCAAAGGGGTTTATATATATCACAGTTTTGAAACTTAGTCTTTTGGGCTAGATCACACTTGTGTGATTCATTTCTTTCTTGCTATGAAGAGGAGCTTTACAGTTGTGCAGCCAAGGAATGGAGGTCAGGTGCTTCTAGATGTGGAATGAATGTATAGTGCAAAAATTTACATTTATTGAAAAAGATGCTTTCCCTTTTTAATAATAGTATCACCAGATATTTTGCTTATCTGTTCTGGCCTTTAATATCACCACTGTATATACAGAGGGAACATTAGGAGTAGTATTAGGAGGTATATCTGTTACTTCAGTCTTACTGCTACCCATATTACCTTTCACAGTAAAGATAGGTAATATTCAAATTTGGGTTTGCAGTAATTTCAGTAATAAAACAAAAATAATAAAATTTGCTTGAATAAGATTTCAGTACTAGAAAAGGTAAGACTGAAAGAAGCCATGTGTGCTGTTGTTTGTGATACAAGTCAAGGAATTTGACATGGTAAATGAATGTGCCACCAGGTAATAATATGAAGCAATTTAAAGGCAGCAATTTACTCCTGCAGTCTTGATTAGATGCAAGTGTTGAATTCATATTTTTATTCAGGTGCTTGTGTGATAAAATCAGATTTTCCTTTCATTTAAAGGAACATGTAAAGCTGTACTCAGTGGAACTATGTTAAATGGGAAAAAACTGGCTGCAGAATACTGATATATTCAAAGAAAGGAGGCAGTGAACAGTAACTGGTTTGCATCTTCAAAAATTGCCACAACTGTACAAATCAAAAGTATATCATTAAAGAGAAAACTTAACTTATATCACACTTTTTTTTAAAGAAAATAAATATTTATGAAATACTTCTAGGGAGCTGGTGCATAAGTGTATCTAGACGCGATTCATGTATAGATTGAAAATTTGAGCATTGCCTGAACTTTAGAAATGCAGAAACATTTGAAAAAGCTTCCTCAGTTATAAATGTATAACTGCTATAGCAACATCTTACTGGGTATTTAGAAGAGCATCAGGAGGGGTTAAATGACAGGGTGCCTAATTTTTTATTCTTTTTTTTTTTCTTTCATCTACTCAGACACTAAAAACCATTATGGTTTGTGGCCATCTAGTGGTGAATCCGTTTAAAATACACTAAACTTGTTCAGATTTTTAATAAACCTCTGGTTTTGCTGTGCAAAACTGAATTACAGAACGTTTAGAGGGAAAACATAATTCAGTATATCTTTTTGTCCTTTGCATTAGCAGTGTTTTTTGCAGGAGAATAACCTCCATGAAAGTGATTTCCTTCTTTCATTGTCTTTGTCTTTCTCTACAACAAAACAATTTTTGATGTTAGCAGCTAATTTTAATCTGTGTGTGGGTTTCCATTTTTATTCTGTAGGGTTTTTTAATGCCCAAGTCCTTAGTAGTAAAGTAGTGAATTTAATGCCTAGGCAGAAATTGATAGATTTTATAAATTATATTTCCAACATACAAAATATTCTCTAAAATATTTTTGAAGTATGCATTGATTCTGAAGGGAATTCATATTTCTTAGTATCTGTGACTTATAAGAAATTTGACAGACAATATACTGGCTTTCCTGCTTAAGTCCTTATCACTAAATTGCCTTGGTAACAACATTTTTCTAGTATTTTTCTCTGAGCAATGTTTTTTAAATGTCATGGAAAAATTATTCTGTCACAAGCAGAAGGGATTACTGCAAACTTCAGTAGGAAACAGTGTAGTAGAGCAACTATGGCAGGTCACATCTTGAATGAGATGAGTCTACGTAGCTTGTGAGACAGTGGACTTCTAACATCTACAAAGTCCCTAACAAAAACTGAAATTTTGTTTGTGTTAGAAAAACAATTCAATAAGCATATTAATAACATGTATATGCATTTGTATTTCTTGTTTTCATTAGATAATAGCAAAAATGTAAAAAATCAGTGGTTGCAGTTCTTGGGGTTTTTCCTTAATTGGGAAATGGAATGTCGAATGGGTTTTGTAAAGATTTTGCCTTTACCTTTTGTTTCTTTCATCAAAATGTCATTTTTACACATCTGACCATTCCAACTAGCAGTTCCTTGACTTTTCAAAATGTTGACATAGAGTTCTGGTCTTTATCTAATTGATGTATATATTTTTCTTATTTAATTTGTAGATTTCACCAAGATGACAAATAAGCATGATACAGCAAAACTTATTTAAACTCACTATCCAGCATGCCACCATCCATCCATTAACATTGAACATTGTATCAGGATGGTATTGGGTTAATGTATGTAATGGTTTGTTTCATTTTCAGGTATTTGGAGTGGATGACAGCCAGGATTATAATAGGCCTGTTATCAACGAGAACCAGAAAGATTTAGTAAAAGATTGGGCTATAAATTCTGCTGCAGTAGTGCTGGAAGAAAAAAGACCACTGAGTACAACTGGATTTCTTGACACAGAGGTAGAATTTAATTTTTGAAGGTCTTCTTTTTTCTTCCAATAAGAGAGAGCACTAATAACTGACCAGTAAGTGTTAAACAACAAGCAAAACCATGCCTAGAAAACTCTAGCTCAGATATATAAGTATTTTACTTTTCTTAGGCCTTTATTGCATTATCACAACTTCTCTCTCAGAGATATTACATTTAGAGGTTTTCAACTTTGCTACTTTTCTATGTGCACTAACACCAGTGTATTGGAAATGTAGCAGGAGCTTCCTTACAACATTATATTGCAACATATATTTGTACAGCATAGGCTTCTTATAAGTTATGCAGCAGAACTGAGGAAAAGCTGATTATGTTTTATAGCCCAAAGCAAGTAACTATATTAAAATTCAGAAATAAGGTGTCTGAATTTAATGCGTGATACAAAGTTAGCTAAGAAAAAAATGGTGGATAATACATTTCAAATTTTTTTGCAAAGCCAGAGAGCTCCAGGTTTTTACATTCACAGTTTGAGTTCTCAAGTGAGATGCCACTCATGAGGAGCCACTTGCCTCGGAAGCGGTATAATTTAATCAGTTGGTGAAAGATCAGGAAAAGGAAAATGCCTGTTCTTTATATATGACTCAGAATACGCGTGCAAGCTAGATGTTAATTGTATTTCATATTGAAATCTTGGGTGACATTCTGATGTCGTTGTCATGGATAAACTATAACTTAAAATGTGTTGGGAACAGAACAGGCTCACACTGGAGCAGAATTAATCTGTAACAGTAACGAAGCACACGAGTCTTACTTCTACTTGCCATGGCAAACTGTTACTGAAATGTGATCCTGTAAATTAACAAACTTCATAAATAAGCAAATTTTCTGGAATCGAGAGCTTGAAGTATAACTTTGTGTGCCTCCCATGTGAATGCATTGGGGTTAGTATGTAGGAATCTGTGCCTCCTAGAAGAGGTCTGCTTTATAATGGTTGTATTTAAGCTGCTGTGCAGTCTTGATACACTATGTTACTGCATCTGGAGTAGTATCTTTGAATAGTTTCTCTAAGCCTTCTGCTTAAATTATTGCCATTCAGCATGTTCATATTATGTGGAAGAATTTGACAAACTTTGGCTTTCACCTTGCTTCTTTGCATGAATCTATAACTACAATATCTCTCTCATTTTTCATGGCTTTTGCAAGATTCAGCTTTTCTTTTGTGCTGTATCAGATTTCAGGAGTATTAAAGGTATTGATATTTTCCTATTTCTATAATTTGACAAGCAGGAAAAGAATATATGATTTATTTTAGGAGCATAATCTAGCTTTCCAAGTGTCATAATTTGCAAAAAATGGGGTTTAATTTTAGAAGGGTGGGATTTCTGCAGTCATAGGGCAGGTGTAAGAACCATTCTGGAAACAGCATACTAAAACTTGCTTTGATTTATGCTGAAATTACAAGAATTACGCCTTTTTTGTTACTGTGGATGCTTTGCTGAATACAAAAGTCTACATACATTAGGAAGGGAATGGGTTATTTGGTATAGTCTTAATTTACAAGATAACTACAAGAAATGACAGAAAAAAATTAAAAGTGATCAGTTGGTAAAGGATGAAAACTGACAGAAACAGTGCATGTATAGAAACTATTAGTGTAAGAAGAGTTGAGGACAGATGAAAATGGAAAAAAGCTTACAGAGAAAGTTAAAAATAGAAGTTGGTTGATACATATGTAAAAGAGAAGCTAATTCAGGGAAAAAAAAAAAAAGAAAGAAAAAAAAACCCAGAAAAATAAAGGTATGTTTTATACTATCATAATGGGAAAACAAACATTGGAAAACTCTTGAGAGAATATAGTAATATTTCAAGTCATTACTAAAACTTTGTTTTCTCATTATGAAAGGGAGAGAGGCAAGCGTGTTTGATTTGTAGTGTGTGGGTATCTTGTTCTCATTATGTACAAACTTTTCTGCTTGTGGCTTTTGGAAGACTTACTGCATTACTAGGCTGCAGATCATAAGTTAATAAACCTTGTTGAATAGCTTGGCTAAATAGTGGTGGCCTCAGGGTAGCTCAGTGTTCCAGCCTTGCATCCACTCAGATTTTGGGTAGACTGTCTTCCAGCTGCTCATCACAGTTGTACCTGTAGATGATTTAGCAGAATGACGCAAATGTAGAATATGATTGACAGAAAAAACAGGGAATAAAAAATTAAGATATTTCAATTGAGGAAAATGGAAAGGATGGCTTTGGAAATAAGATCCTATAAAAACAATTTTGGGGTTGAAAGATTATTCTGAACTTAACTATCTTAACTTTACAGTGTTTGTGAAGTGTCATGAATAACATGTTTGGAAAGAACCTTAAAGACTGCTTTTCTTAAAAGGAAATTCTCTCCTTTTCCTTTGATATGACAAGCTTTGGTACTTTAGAGTAGTGTGTGTCATGAGACTAAATTAAATGCAGAGTGCATGTCTGACACAGTTGGATTGAGCCTGCATGCACCGGTTCTTGCTTTTCAGTGATTACAGATAGGCAGTACAAATATTAAATCTCTCTATTTAAAATATTTAAATGTTTTTATTTTCTATGTTATAAGCTGCCACTTGCCAACCGAGGTAAGTGTGATTTAAGAACAAAAATTAAATAAGATAGATAACAAAGAGAATGTTGTTGTTCTTGTTGTTATTTATTCTTACTCTGTAAACTTGATTGATAAACACACTGTAGACATTTGGGCTCTGATTTATCCGTCCAGCTTCCATTGAATTTTCAGTGGTCAGTTGTCTGTGCTAACCACAGTTCTTAAAAAGTGTACCTGCTTTAGCAACGTTGTCTTTGATGTGCTTCTAAGGACATACCTGGTTTTTGTTTGGTTTGTGTTGGAGTTTTTTAAATTGTTTAAAAAGGCTGCTGCACATTTTGAAACCTGGTTCTGCATCTGCAGGGTCCCCAGTGCCATTAACTGCAATGTTCCTTTCCTGTTTTGAATGCTCATTTCATGTCTTTCTCACTGAAGAGAAAAGAAATAATACTGCTGACATTCTGAATACTGAATAATTTCATTTGTGTAATTATTTGATATATTGATTCTTAGAAGTGGAGAACTGCCATGTGTATTCAGAGGCTGTATTTCCTTTTGTTTGTCCTCTCTAGTTACAGTAATTTCTTGCCCATCTGTAGAGCAAACCATTTAATCTGAAGTTTGATGCTTACTTTTTGGTTGAACTTAGATGCTATACTGAAGCATAGGATGGTTGTGTCACTAGTATCATGTGGCTATGAAAAGGCAAATATGACCCTTGAAACAATTTACTGTCAAGTAGAGAAGGGCCCTGTTGTAGCCATGGTGGAAAGTGTTGGTGAAATTTCCTCTGAAATAGTGGCCATAGAATATTTATCAGCCATGATTAAGAAGGGTAAATACGAGATCAGAGACGGTACAAAGAGGGCAACTCAGATTATCAAGGGCACAGAGACTGACCTTACAAGAATGGATTGATACACTTCATTTAGTATAGCAAAGTAGTGGCTGAGATGGATACAGTTGCTGGATTTAGTTGTTTAAGATAGATGTCAGTGTTGTTCCAGGAACAAATGTGGAGACAGTGGCTGAAAATAAAGTGAGCATAGAAATTTGAAAAACGATCATCATCATCCCTGGAATAATATGGTCCTGAAGCAGGTAGAGTGAGGAGGGACTAAAAGAACTGTTTTCAAGACGACACTTCAGTTTATGAAAGGATGGCACGATACGATTCTTACAACATGAGGTAGCTGGAGTGTGTGTCTGAAAGGACTTCTTTTTTATTCAGCTTGTTGAAATTTATTAAAAAAAAGAAAAATTATTATTTTGCTTTGAAATGCCAAGTATGGAGATGCTTCCAGGAGTCCTGTGTGTGCAGTGTGAAGTTTTTTAAGATGTACAGCCTGAAGTCCTAAATCTTCAGGCTGGAACAATAAATCCACAGAAATCCATTGGTCTGTTTTCAGAAGATCTGTTAGTACAATTTAGTTTGTATGTGCAATAAGCAAAAGGGAAAGCAGATTTAACATGAAAGTTGAATGTTGGATCTCTTACATGAACCCAGCTTTTCTGGGAGACTAGGATATTCCTTTTGGAATTCATGAGATTTGGAGGATTGCTAATTTTCCTGTAAATAGTATCTTAAGTAAATAGAAAGATTTATAGAAAGAACATATAGAACATATAGAAAGAACATTAGGATAACTGAATGTGACTTTTTTACTGTGTGTTTTATAAACCTTTCATCTTTCAGTTGTGCTTAAACTACTATTAAAAGAAACTGCTTTTCATAGTTCCATATTTTGTGCTTTAGTATATCAAGTTGTCAGAATACACATTTACGTCCACTGCTAAGTGGAAACCTTTTTTTTTTTCCCAGTGTGATTATTTTCAGAGAAAAGTAATTTACTATGTTGCTTTGCTACAGTTAATCTGCAAAGTTTCAATATATTTCTCTATTGTGAAGTAGAATTCAGATTCCAAACACATATCATATCTCTAGCTCTGCAATTGGCTAGGCAGTACACAAGGAGCTAGTCAGTATTTTCTGTACTAAAGGTAATGGGGATGTGTATCATATTTGGGTTTGGTTATAATCAGTAGGTTTATTGAAGATGTAAGTTCACTCGTACAGACAGGAAATAGAGAGTTTAGAGATATGAAGGGAAAATGAGGCTTCAGCAATAGTTGTCAATCTGTAAATGCTGCATGTATTTGCATGGGGGTTTTGTAATATTTTTTTCTAGCACCATTTTCCTTGTATTGTGTTCAGAAATGCCAGTGAATAATAGTTCAGTTCAGTTGCCTCTCTTTGCTGTTATTAGACTTGAATTTTATAACATTTTGATTCTAAGAAATGAATTCACAATGTAGAAATCTATATAATAATTCAAATAAATTATTTGGTGCATCTCTGACTTACTACATTCATAATATTCTGAAAGAGGTTTGTGATCTTTCTATTGTGTGCATTAATTATGGTCATTCGTTTAATCAGGAGAAATTCAAGATCATAAATTCAAGTCTTCTCAAATGTCTAAGTCACTTTTAATTTGAAGGAAGTTACACCAGATGACATTGTTCACCATTCTATTTCTGCTAAATAAATCTTAGAAAATTTATAGAGTTGGTTCCTGGTCAAAGACTAGAACCCCAGAGTGGCCAAGGGATTAGGCAGAAATCAGTATTTTGAATAGTAGCGCCATGGTATGAACAGGCAGCAGAGCTTCAGCTAACCTTTGAAATAGCTCCTACAAATCTCCTTATGAAGCAATTTACTGGTTTCTCCATGTCCTTTCCATCTTGTTGGTCTTGAACTGTGATTTCTCATTCGACTTGCCTATGGTTATGTAACTCCTTTGGAACTGTAGTCAAGAAGTTCTGTCATTTGCAGTGCTTTGTCTTTTGAGTCCAGTTAATTAGGCTATGTAAAGTTCTGTATAGCCTTTGACAGTGTACAGCCCACATGTGCATGTGCGGGTGCACATATATATGCATCAACAGTTGCCTGCTGTCTTTTGGGGGAGATGTGAGCAAGAGAGACTACAACATATTGCGTGAAACAGTAATATTACATTAGATTTGGAAGTAAGGGTGGTTGTTTTTTGTTTTGGTTTGGGTTTTATTTACCTATGATACTATAACAACACAAGAAGATGATTTAATTTTATATTTACTTTTTTTACATTTTAAAGCATTTCAAGGGTTAAAAAGACTTACTGTCAAGGATGTAAGTTAATTTCCTTTCTAGGTCAGCTGCAAAAAATGATCTGATACTGATACTGGTTACTTTGACTTCACAGTTACCCAGTAGGATGGATTAAAGCTAACTGTTGCTTTCATTATTTTTTTGTTTGTTTGTTTGGGCCAAACAATCTGATCTTCCTTTCCTTTCCATCATAAGTTATCTTACTCTGTTAGTCCTCAAGGTAGTCTTTCTGTAATGTAGTAAATGTAATAGTTCATCTCTACAAGGGGGTCTTCTAAACTGGTAAAATGTCACTTTCTTGGCTTCCTTAAACACCTTTTTAAAGTTAATACATGCACTCTCACACCCCATTCCTGCTTTTCAGAGCTGAGGACTGAAATAACCATTTCAAAACTCACATATTTTATATAGGTTCTGATGTTTAAGACTTTGCTGCACTAGGATATATTCTTTATTCAGTGCCAATTGTGCAGCTCTATAGATTTTATTTGTTTGCCATTCTAAAGCTGGTAACTGTAAAACGTACTGAGGTAAACTCCTTCTTCAGCTTCTTCCAGGGAAATAGTTTCTGACATACCTAGTCAGGAGAAACCTGGAAAGGGGACATGCTTTTTATCAAACTGTTGTAATTTTTCTGTTTCTTTTCTTCTTCCTTAGGGAAGTTCTACTGCCCCTGGAAGTAAACGTTGGGTATCACAGTGGGCCAGTTTGGCTGCTAACCACACACGTCATGACCAAGATGACATCAGATTGGAGTCATCTGTGTCTCTTCCACTAGAAAACGGTATAAAAAGCTGGTTTTGTCATAATTTCTGCTGAAGAAACCTATGAAAGGGAGAAAAGAGTACCTACATAAACAGCTTTCTTACTCTTAGTACTTGTTCTATTCTTTATGAGTACTTATTTTATTTTTTATGCTGATACTTGTGAATTGTGGTGGAGTCTGTATACCTCTTCAATATAAAATGGACTAGTAACTACAAAGGGATGTCATGTTAATGAACGCTTCTTATTCTGAAAATTATATGCTGTTTACTGATTAAGGAGTAACTAATTATTAGTCATCTACTACAGATATTTTTTTTCCTACAATTCCAGCATTTCCTCTTTTTCCAGCTGAATTAGAAATTTTTAGCATCAAAAAAAACTTTAAAAGGTCAGGTGAAAAAAAAGTATGGTTTAGAAGGAGAAATGCTTTTGTGTGTACACTGCTTCTGAAGATATACTGTCGACAGACCATGTACAATATCCTTATGTCAGAAATTGGTGAGACATTCTTTTTTCTCCTATAGTTTTGAGCAGCTTTTTAGGTTTTTTTTCTGTTGTTTTTTTTTTTTTTTTTCTTTTTCTCCCCCAGGAGTTGCATGGGGAAG
>NDXB01011166.1:31377-92460 GCA_002631895.1 Agapornis roseicollis
TTTTCCACAAAACTGTATATGGGTTTTGAGTTTTGTGCCCATGTGAACTATTGCGTGCTTCTTAATTTTTTCCCAGGTTACCGCATTGAAGTGATTTGCTGCTTGTGTTCAAGGGAGCGGGTGTATCTTGCTCTTCCCAGTCTGTTAGGCTATCACAGTTGCCTTTGTTAAACATTCCTTTCATTCACCTGCATTACACAAAGTTTACTGTAGCTTGTATAAAATACTCTTTTCAGGAAAGAAAAGATGCCATCTTCCTTGAGCTACCCCAAACTAACAAGCTAGGTATTTTTAGAAGACTGTTAAAAAAATCTACAGTAGAAATAGCTTCTGTCATGAAACACATCATGAGTTTCCATGTCAAACTTGGGGAGAAGCCAGTATCAGTGGAAAGGTGAAAAAAATCTGAAATAAGTCAAACTTTAAAAACAAAATCATGTCATAATAAATCAATCAAGTCTCGTTACTAAACAAAGAATGTTTTTACTGCATTTTAGGATTTGGAGTTCTGGGTTTTGCCTGTATCAGTAAGCTGATTGTATTTTTTTTTCACTTGTCTATTGAGAGTATACATTAGGAAAATCTGATCTGCTTTAAAAGTGGCATAATCTTCTAGTATATGTGAGAATGTGTGTATATGTATATATCTCCTATTATATATAGGCTACTAGTCAGTCATTTTCCCTTTAGCCTCTTATACAGTGATGCTAATAACTACCCAACACGTCAAGCTATTAATAATATTATTTATTTTATCCTTGCATAAAAATATTTAAAATATCTTTTAATGGAATGTGTTAATTTTATGCAATGTATAAAAGTAGAATGTTAGCAGAAGCTTTTCAATCCAAAGCATATAATTCCTGAATTTAATTTAGTTTCTAGAAATGTCAACAATTCACTTAATTTTAGCACTTTAGGAAATTACTAATGAAGTACCTGATGCAAGTGCCTCAACTGTTTGAATGTGTTTTACTTCAGACACATTTAATCAAGGCATAACGGTGATGCACTTTCCTCTCTCCATGGACCTAGAAAGACTGGAAAATGAATGATCATTACCAAGATAGAGTTTGTTGGCTTGGTTTGACTTTTTTTCTTATCTTTTACCAGAAAACTTGTTGCTGTTATCTTCTCAACAGAGACCAGTTAATGTTACCGTATTGTAGATCACTAACCACTGGCAGGAGAATCCTGCTTCTTCAATCCAGTCTATCAAAGAAAAAATTATTTCCAAGTTTCCCAAATCTTTTTAAATGTTGAGACATGCATCTCTGTAAAACAGGGGCAAAAGAAAGGCAAGCAGATAAATGGAAAGTTTTGGATGAGAATTACCAGCATTGAAGTAATTACCAGGGTGTTTCTGTGATAGGAGGCTTGGTAACTGACAACACTGTGAAGACATGTGAAGCAGAATTAGGATTTTTTTACCACAAGCAATAAAAGATTTAATCAAGGCTGAATCATCAAAACAGAGGAGACCAAAGACCTTTTTTCACAATTGCAGGGGAAAGTTGAAGTTATAGAAGGGGCTACTTACTGGGAAAATTAAAACAGGATCAGACCTAGTGCAAAAGTGCAACTGTAAAGCAGTGAGTCAGAGTAGAGAGACCTTGAACAACTAGTTGTGTTCAGCAGCTTTGCTGGCTTGCTGACCTAAATGTCATTGCAAATAACTAGCAGATAAGTTGATCAGAGCTGTTGGGGGAGGAAAAAGAAAGAAAAAGGAAAAAAAAAATTGAACATGGAGAGAAAACAGCCCTTATTCCAGGATCTTTGAAAAGTGTGAACCTTGAGAAGGCATCAGTGAGAGTGTATTATAAGAGAGATGCTTAATGAAGTCTGTCCTTAGGTCTTAAGTGACCTGATTGTGGTGTCCAAATCATCAAAATTGCCATCTTAAGGTGCTGTCAAGACATTACACTTCTAGAGTAGACCCCAAATGAGGTTTGTCTGCTGATTACTTTAGCCACAGTTTTGGAGGGATTATTTTTATTGGTACTGATACTCACAGTCTTTGCTGTCTAAGATAACTTGCATGATAGCTTTCAGAAATCTGCGTAAACTACAATGACATTGGAGCTGCTTACTTTGGAAATATTATTAAAAGCATATACGTCCCAATATATCGCTATCATAATGGGAAACATGCTTGGATATTGCTTGTTGTGAATTGTACAATTTTGAGATTTTTACTGTTAAGCTTGCAATAACTTTTTCCATATATTAATGGGAAACTCATTGATAATATATAAACAACATTTTAAGACCTTAAAATCTAATGACCTTAAAAAATGTAGAGGGATTTTGTGATACTGTCTAGACAGTTATTGATGTTACTTCAGTTAGTGTCTCTGAAATGTTTACTCTGTCATAAAATTTGGGTTTTTTTGATTGAATCTACTTTAAGAATCTTTTCCTAAAAAGTGTGGGTGGAAAAGAGGATCTAAGATTAATCTCATCAATATATTTTTTTTTAAGCAAATGCTTCTAATCTGAATGTTTTAATGCGAATTAACATGATAAAACGCTATTTTGTACACAGAGAAATTCAAGCTTCTCCCAGACCCAGATCCTGATGTTGAAACTTACAGTGGTAGAGTACTAGAAATCAAATCTGTTTCTGATATTTCACTTCTCATTCAGTTTTTAGTTTTTAAATATATGATGACATATGCTCATTGTACAGTGCTGAGTTGCTGGACTAGCACACTTAAGAGGTTTAAGATAAGTTTTATATTTATTTTGATGCATATCATTTGAACTGGGACAAAGAATTTAAGCAAAGAAAAAATGATGGTAAAATGTGGGCCCAACTCATAAACTCTTTGGATTTCAGTCACACATTGCTTGCATGCCATTGGTGGGGAAATGTGCTTTTTCTGCTTATGCTCTGCTTCCCTAAGATCAAAACAAGTTTGAAACCTCTGAAAAGAGAAGAGTAAGTGACTGGAGAGACATTTTGATTTTCTTCAATAAAGTTATTGAAAAAAATTAGTAGATTTGGATTTGATTTGAAGTCCACATTTAAACATGAAGAAAATTACAGCAGTATATTTCTGTTTTCAGTGATTAAAAATGCATTATTTATATGAGGGAAGGGATGTAAGCTTATACACCAAGCTAATTTTTCTACATACTGTAATTTTTGAGACCATTGCACAAATCTTTTCTCAACCAAATATTACTTTCACTATTTGTTACATAAATGCATATTGATGTATACCTCATTTATAATGTGGTTTAAAATGTTTCAGAAGAAATCTATTACTTCTTGCATTTTTCTTACACTAAGCCAAATATACATTACTTGAATCTGTTCCTCTTACATTACCAGAAGATGATCACATACTTTTTAAAATTTCTACAGTAATTATAGAGCCTGATGAATGTCAGTGAGTGTGGGGATAAGTCCCCTGCAAGAATTTAGCAGGTTGTCATGATGAGAATTCTTTTATGCTTAGTGCTATCTCTTCCTGCTGGGAATGTTTGAGGGCAGAATATCTGAAATGCATTTTCTACACTTTAATACTTCACAGGGGGACAATAGCCTCCTACTTAGTTCCAGTTCTCTTACACTTCAGGCTGTCTTCAGGCAACATGGCTGTATGTGCTTTATGTGCTACATGTGAGAATATATGGGTTTTTCTCTGAGGCTGTTGTTTTTATAGATGCGTTGTTGATTTTCATAACACTTAATTTAAACATACTTTTTTTTTCTGTACTAAATACATAATGCATCATCTAGGATATATATGCTTTCCTTAAGTAAGCATTCATTCCAGGCTTGGTGCCAGCTCCATCCTTCCTTCATATCTCTTCATTTTTGTGTATCATGTAAGCCATGAATGAAACTTGGGAAAAAATCTGCAGAAAAAGTGCAATCTGACTATATACTTAAATGTTAATGAATTGGGCCCTTGTTTCGTAATGCAGTTTGCTTGACCTCATATGCAGTTACTGGCTTTTATATCTTATTTCACTCATCATTATACAAAGAGCATCCGTTTCACGTTTCTATTAATACTTATTATTTAACACAAATTTTGTAGCTTTCTTTTTAAGATGTAGTAAATAAACCTTTTGTGAAGTATCTGGGGATTGGTAATGAATAGTTGTGTACTTTGTGATGTTACTAAAATAATACTGTTTTTTCTTATTAAAGTTGCAATAATAATTCTTTTTTAACAATTAAACTAATTTAGTAAGTGCAAGATGGAGGCGCTTTCCTACAGATTATGCTTCCACCTCAGAAGATGAATTCGGATCAAACCGTAATTCTCCTAAACATACCCGTCTGCGTACCTCTCCAGCCCTGAAAACCACACGACTGCAGAGCACTGGGACAGCAGCTCAAAGTAGCAATACATTCAAGCACAGAATAAAGGAACAGGAAGACTATATTCGTGACTGGACTGCCCACCGAGAAGAAATAGCAAGGTTAGTTCTAAAGGAGTGCCTCTAAAATGATGAAGATTTGCACCCAGCTGGTTATACAGGTACATATAGAAGAGAAAGAGGGCTAGTGGATTTTCTGTACCACTCACTGTTCTTATTCTCTAAGTGAATGGGTAATTTAAAGTTCTCATGAGGCTGGCAGACAGAGCACTCATGTTACCAGATCATTCTTTCTAATGGAAAATGATAGTCATTTCTGACTTATGATAGCCAGATCCCAGAAATGAACTTATGATTGCATTAGTGGGACTTGCAGAAGCCATCTGAGGTAATGGTGTATTTCCTGAGGTTGAAGTATATCTGATTTTGTACTACCCTTACATTCATACTGGGATAAGATTTCAGATCAATGAATATGTGATGGAGAGGAGAAAGTGATTTTGGCAGTGTGAGACACCATGTTCTCATTTTAATTTTTTTATCTAGACATTATTTCATGATAGATATTTTCAGATTTAAATCATGCATACTCATCAAAAAGTAATTTCTTATATTGCAAGTCCCTGAGATTAGTATAGCAATTCTTCCATTATTGCTAATAGTACCCTGCTTCAGGTGAACAAAGAAACATTCAACATTCTGGTAATCCATTATTCCTGTATCATGCAATACCCAGGCAGTGGAAGCTTCCAATAGCTTGCACTAGATAAATAAAACTATGCAGATATAGAAACATTATCTAAAACTTAGATGCCAGTGTCCAGGTTTTGAAGTTTTTAACAGAACTCAATTTGGAAGCCTAAACAAGGAAAGTGTTTTCCTTTTAAAATTAATACTGTGGTGTCACAGATGTGAAGCATTGCATTTTGCTTAGTGTGATTGGTTATTTTTTGTTTCCTCTTGTTACTGTTTTTCAACATTTGTTTTTTTAGTATTGCCTGTGCAAAAGGAAAATACTTAAGGGAATCTGATAGCATCTTGATAAATCATGAAATAAACATAAAATCATAGAACAGTTAGGGTTGGAAAGGACCTTAAGATCATCTCGTTCCAACCCCCCTGCCACAAGCAGGGACACCTCACACTAAACCATGCCACCCAAGGCTTTATCCAACCTGGCCTTGAACACCGCCAGGGATGGAGCACTCACAACCTCCCTGGCCAACCCATTCCAGTGCCTCACCACCCTAACAGGAAAGAATTTCTTCCTCATATCCAATCTAAACATCTCCTGTTTAAGTTTGAACCCATTACCCCTTGTCCTGTCCCTACAGTCCCTAATGAAGAGCCCCTCCCCAGCATCCCTAACATCTTCAAAGCAGCTTTCTAAAATGTATCTAGAGTTAGAGATGGATCTAGGGAGGAATGTGTGTATCTGGGGAAAAAAAATTATACCCATAGCATATTATTTTGTCCTTATAAAAATTGCTATTGAACCTCTACTTCAGTGAAACTTCTTGGTACATTTTGCTCATGTAGGGGAGATTAATGCTGGAAGTAGTTGACTATCCAGTGTCAACTTACTTGATGATTAGATGTGCAGGGCTTTTCTCCCCCTTGTGCTTCGTACCATTCATTTAGGCACTGATTTTAAATTTGTTTTAAAGGTCATGTACTTACCCTGCCTTTTTCACCTTCTTTACTTCCATTGGAAGTAGAGGTTCAAATTGATATTGCCCAATTTGTGATGATGTATAGAAATTTTACACAAATTGCATTAAACAAGCATGTTTTAGGTTAAGAAAGCTAGCACTCAGCAGTTGAGAAATGCCAGGCTACTGTCATCTATTGTCACTGCTTAAAATGCCAGTTTCCTTGGTTAGCCTCTGCTGAGCCCCCCTGCTCTAGGTCACTAGTTGATGTTTTCTGTATGTCTCTATCTCTTTGTACTGATGCAAAATATTGCTCTTCTGGCTTTTAAGTTTTAACTTTTATCCTATTTAAGATATTTTTGCCCCTGCTCCCTTTGCCTTGCTAACTGTAGTTTACCCTCTATTGTTGTCTACCCCATAGGGTTTCTTTTTGCCTTTCCAGCCCTTAGTCCAGCCTCCATGATCAGAGTCCCTTCAACTCTATTTAGAGATTTAAAAAGTAATAGACAGTTGTATATTCTCATTAAAACTGATAGATTTATTTTGTTGATGTTGAATAACTGATTAGGTTACGCAGGTATAAAGAAAATTTCATAAAACAAATGTGGATCAGAAAGTAGTGTAGAGACTGTATGACAAATACTTCATTGCATCCATGTACCATCATATTGCATTTTAACTGGTCTTCCAAGATTGACCCAGTTTGCGCTTTTCATGGAGTCTGCAATTTACAAATGTTAATAAAACTGAAAATCGGAAAGTGATGTTTGTAAAAGCTTAATGGAATAACTAAATTTTATTTAAAACTACTTTGGCTTGAAGGATATACCCTCAGAATAACAGGAGCTTCACGTATATTTTATTTAAGGATTTTAAAGTACCATTACAAATTAAACTGACTTAATGCAGGAAGCGTGACATAGTGAAGAAAGCATAAGAATGGTTTTGCTAATCCAGCAGTTCAGAACTTTTATGGGTACCTTAAAAGTATTCCTATTTCATCGTATTTTTCTAATACTATGGATGTTCTTTCAATACAGGTAAAAACTGTATTGAAACTGTATTTCCTGGAGCAGAGTTGGGGGGCTTAGGGAATTTGAGTCTTATTTTAGGTTTGTCTCCCTGCATTAATTTGCCTTGTATGATTGCTAGGTCTGATGCAGGAAGTGCTAGAAATTTGCAAGGCAACCTACTGTTGCAAGCGAGTAAATGGTGTGTCACCTAAAGCCGAAGTCTCATGTTCCTGATTATACAAAATATATTCCTGAAGCAATACTTTCTAAAAGTTAATGTAGAATTACTTGAAAACTTCATTTATGAAGAGTCAGGCCTCACTCTTAGATGGCTTTTAATTTCCTTTTACATAGAGCTTTTTGTTTAGTGCTTTCTATTGCTTCTGTACAGAAACGTTGAGTACTGACTATAGCTTACTATCAAGTTGAAACTAATTCCAGATTTTGTTCACTTGACTAGTATTTGACTATGATGTTGGTCTAACAAGGTCTTTGCCATCCATATTAGAGTTGTTTATTATGATATTTTTGATTCATTTAAATTCATTTTTATGTGGACATCTGACATTTTGTGTAATTTTGTTTGCTTGGTAAGAACTTGGTTGAAGTGGCTGTGGCATGCTGAAGCATTGCTGATTTCTGTGGAGAGTTAAGCCTTACTTGATTGATAGTACTTCTCATTATGGTGTTTAATAAAATTTGTCTTCTGGAGGATATACTGATAATTGAGATTTCCTGGGTTTTATTTTCTTAACAACTATTCATTAAATACCAAAATTTGTCACAGAAATCAAATGTGATTATTAGCAACTTGTGTGTTTAAGGAAAAAAGTGATATGATTGTGTGAAAAAAAAAGGAAGTAGGTGCTCTGGTATCTCTATTACTTAGAATATTAGCTCAAACCTTGGAGTTTTAATTGTATGTATATATAAGAACATGAAATATAGATTAAAATTGAACCAAAAGATGTAGTAATAATAGGCACTTTCCATAATTTATTAAAATGACCAGTTGACTTGGTTCCTGCTTTTGTGTTCTAGTCTTTGATAGTTTGAATTCAGAAATACAGTGTGGAGTGGTAACAGATAATTGCCACATATACGTATAACTGGGATAAGGCTTTAGAAGAGTATCTGAGTTGCACAAGGTTGCATATTATTGCAGATTGCTGATGGTTAGCCAGAAAATCTAGTGTTCAAATTTGACTGGAAATTATGTTTTCCTTTCTGGTTTAACTTCTGCTCACTCTGTCTTAAACTATACTTAGGTCAGTGATGTCTATTCTTTATGACTTGAAGACAAAGTGAAAATAAAGAGCAGAAAGAAGCTCACCTTTAACAAGCACTGGCCAGCACAGTGTGCATCACTGTCACATGGCTGTGCAACTCCTTCCACTTAAGTGGGGGGTGGTTTTGGTCACAGAGTCCTTGGTGGTGCAGAATTAGCTCTGTTGACTTCTGTGCCTTCAGTCCTCTCAGAAGTATGAAAGGGGATCACTTTTTGGGCTGCTCTGAATTCTTAGGTCTTCTGAACTGTGTGATCCAAGGTGGGGATTCAGGGTGCCATGTTTAGTAGGGAGCTTTTAGCTTTGTGGTGGGGGATTTTTCCCCTTCTTTTTGAGGGGTGTCTTGGGAAGTAGCACAAGCAGGGCTAGGCAAGCTTGCTCCCTGTGCTGAGCAGAATACCAAGCAGAGCAATTTTTTGATGTGGTGGATCAGAAGTAAAGAAATCATTACTTGACAATTCAGATGTAATTGTGTGGTGCTTGCATATCCAGGGGTTTCACAGACATACTGTTTTTCCAGCTAGAAAGCTTGTCTTGACTAAAGTTGAAGCTCTAGGATACTGTTCTGGAGTTTCAAGCATGTAAACAGCTTGATGTGAGCGAGCTGCAGGGTTGCTAGATAATCAAAGGTCCTCAAGAAGTTTTTTTAAGTAGGTAAACTGAGGTATAAATTAAATGTGTTCCCAACATTTCAGATTTACTGTGTGTACACAGATTGTCTGTGCAGTATTTTCAGCATATTTGCAGTGCATTCGATGTGTCAGATTCAGTGCATGTTGCATACAACTCCACCTGGGAATCCTCGAAAGAAAACAAGGATGCACTTATATCTTTTGAGATTGCCTTCTACCTTCTTTGTATGGAAAGACATGTTATTAAAAACTTCATTTAAAAAGTTGCTTACATAGTTGTACCAGTAAACTTTCAGTTTAGAAGGGTATACACATTTTCATAGCACAGTTGTCAAGAGCTAGAACTTACAAGCTCAAAGGTTGCAGGTTGGGCTCTACTGGTCCAGAAGTGTTTGTAGGGAAGTATGTAACACTCTCTTTATTACTAGGATCAGTCAAGATCTGGCTCTCATCGCACGGGAAATCAACGATGTAGCAGGAGAGATAGATTCAGTGACTTCATCAGGCACTGCCCCCAGTACCACAGTAAGCACTGCTGCCACCACCCCTGGCTCTGCCATAGACACTAGAGAAGAGGTAGGAGATCTTCATGGAGAAATGCATAAGGTTCTTCCTTTTCTTTATTTCTTTTGCTTTTAGCATTTTGCATAGCCTTTTTTAGTTATTTCCACTCAACCCGTATGCATGATCTCTACATTGGTTTTTGCTTTAAAGTTCCTTTACATTCCAAGAAACAACCTAGAAATTATTCTATGAGCACAGCCTGTCAATAGACTGCATACTATCTGTCTGTCTCTTTTTTTCCACGAAATATAGGACAAGATAGTTATTTGTTTCTTGCTTGTCTGTAGTCTTAGATACCACTGAATAGTATCTAAGTGCATTTGAAGATATGAGTGTTTATGCGCTAATACATATACATGTATGCATTTAATACTTTGCATAGCTATTAAAAACAAAAAAGTCCCTTTTTTCACAGGTGACAAAATGTTTCATCCTCTGAACACTGAAATACTTAGGTACCATCACTTAACAATCACTTCAGATTTTCTTTCTTAATAACATTGTCAAAAATTGCCTTAAAATAAGTTTGTCTTGTGCTCTAATAATACTTATTTTCTTTGACTATTCTGGTGTGCTGCTCTATGAATATATTGACTAACTTGTTCTAGTAATCATCACAGGTCTAATGCTGGTAAATATGCTAAGCTGAATTTAAATCATCACTTTCTACCATATTATAACTCACCCTTATATGTTATAAATGTTTACTGCATTTTTTTTCTTCATAGTATTCCTTTCAAAATGTGTTTATTCATTTTTGCGTGTATAAAGTTTGGTTAATATATTAATTTACTGTGGATAGTATAATACCGTCTTTATCTGTGGAAAAAAAGATATAAACAGTGATAAGAAACCTGTGAGTTGAGAAGTCAAATTATAACTGCACTCACAGAGATTCTCATGGGCTTAAGGCTAAGCTTCAAGGAAGTGCTTATTTTCTCAGATCCAGTTAGATCACTCTGATTTTTATGTTACTAAATAATTATTCTCTTCATTAAGAAGTATTGTACAGTATGTACATAATGCAGGTGGCAGTATCTGCTTTAAGTTGGTATAGGTGTTTCTGTAACACTATGACTAAACTGGGAAAAAAACCTGAAATTTGATAGCACTGTACTTAATTCCACAAATATATTCCATTAATCAAAGGAATAAATTATTCAGTGCTAGTCATGTTACCTGACCATAAGCAAACTTTCTGTGGCTCATAACTGGGGGAAAAAATAGTTCATTTTTACAAGGTATTGTTAGATAAGAGGTGAATCATTTTATGCTGTACAAGACAAGAGAAAGATTTTTACTTGATGGGCTTCCTGTAAACCATTTCAGAAAGAAAAGAATGTTAATCTGATTTTTGCATGTATCAGTAGTTTTGATAAATGGCATTTTTCTTTTACCCCTCAGTTGGTTGACCGAGTATTTGATGAAAGTCTCAATTTTAGAAAAATCCCTCCACTAGTGCATTCCAAACCACCAGAGGGGAATGGTCGGCCTAATGATGTTAGACCTCAGATAACAGACACCCTTGATCCCCCCAAAATTACCCGGAGAAGGACTTGGAGCAGAGATGAAGTGAGTACACAATTGGATTCTCTATTAATGTGTCTATTTCAGGCTTTTACAATTCCCTTCCCACTAAATATTCTAGACAATATCCTTTCTTTCCTACCTATAGCAGGTAGAAAAAAAAATATTTGTGTATTATTTAATTTGCAAAATGTTGACATATAATTGGTTTATATATGATACTAATTAGGAAACGTCATTTTTTTTTAAGTTAAAAGTATTTCAACATTTATTGAATTGTTTGAATTCTTATTAAATTAACAGTATACTTTTTTATTAAAACCTTATTGCAGGTTATGGGGGACAGTTTGCTCTTGTCGTCAGTCTTCCAATTTTCTCGCAAGATAAGACAATCTATAGACAAAACAGCTGGCAAAATCAGGTGGGTTTGTAAAAATTGTGATTACTGAAAATGTCTGTTCTCACCGACAGTCCTACTAGTAGAAGAGATGTGTATAATACAGATAGTATTTAGCAGCAACTTGTGGTTTAAAAAGAGCAATGTTACCTATGGCTTTTTTAGCATTCAGAAAGATTTGGGAAGAATAATTTTTCAATTATATAAAAATCAGCCAAGTTCACATGGACTGAGCAATATCCATCATGCTTCCAACAGAGGAGTTGTTCCAGCACATGGAAATACTGAGCAAAATCTACGCGACCTCTATGCAAGTCTTATAAAACTTGCTTTCTTAAAAGATAAGGTTAAAATGTTGCTGAACTGTAAAACTGGCCCTGTACACTGCCAAGTCGTAGGGATCACCTCTTTGGAAAGAAAAAAAACCTGGGACAGGGAGAGCAGTTTTAGTAAATCCTTCTGAAAAAGAGCTCACACAGGAAACAGTATGGCCACTATTGATTTACAAATCTAAAACAACAGATGTAACTATCTGTTATTTTTAATTGAAAATTCCTGCTTAGGTAGTTAGATTCCCGCATAAAATGTCATAGTAGCTGTCAGGAACCATAGATGTCAAAAATGATAACAAGTTGTTCTACCAACAGTTCCATTTAACTGGAATGAGTGAGTGTACAACCATTTGGTGACCATTTTGGTTGACAATAATAAATGAAAATTCTAAATACGAAGTTCAGGGTTATATTATTCACATGTCCTTTTTCATGGCTTTGTGACCTTGATAATTTCAAAATCGGATACATTAAAAAATAAGAAAGTCATAGGGCTGAACTTAACATATAATTTTCTGAATGTGAGAAATGTTTACATCTGTAATTGTCAGTTTATCTAGGAAGCGTCCGGTTAGATGGGTGACAGATTAATCACCAAATCACAGATTTATTTCAGCAGAGGGTGATGTAACTAGTAAAAGCACCAAAATACTGTCATATCTGAAGATTGTATTCTCTTGGGAGTATCAAAAAAAGCCTTGTCCATAGAAATCAAGAAGAAAAAACTGGTCTGTATGAATCAGTATAAACTGTAGGTTATTTGCCATTTCTAGTCCTGCTGTTTCTAGTAAGAAAAGTATCACTGAGTGAAGAATCAAGTCTTAAAAAGCTGGAGCCCATTCTTACTTTTTCTGTTCTAAGTGGTTTTGTGTGGGTTTTGTTGGTTTTTTACACTGGTGGTTACAGGTAACACTTCTGAGTACCTTTTTTTCCTGCTGTCGGGGGCTGACATTCATCTCACTTCTCGTTTTCCAAGTCAACATTTTGGGCTGCAGGACTATAATACTGGATACACACCCTTCGCTGCCTTTCCCTCTTTGGTTTCCCCAGATACATTCTTTTATGATTCATACTGTTTATTTAAATATCCTTAAACAAAGGAAGCATGAATGTCTTTTGCTATGTAAATTTCAGATACAAATGAGTTTGTGAAATTCAGGTGTACAATACGGTTACTTTCAAAAGCTATGCCAGATTAACAGAGCTCAACTTTATTATGCAGAATTTATCACAGATTATGCAGAAGTTAATAACTTGTTCAAGTTTAATCATCCTTTAGGTACATGCTACCATTTACTTTAATAGCTGATCTCAAAAACCAAACAAATAAATACATGTAACAAGGTACTTAGACATGGCCATTTTTTGAAAGTCATTCTGAAAGGCGTTTGAAATTTAGAAATAGAAATGAAATACTACGTTGACTTTTGTTTTGAGCATAATTCTTTGGGAAGATACAGTGACATCCATAAGGAACTCTGCTTTCCAGTGTATTTTTTTTTCCTTTTTAAGCTGCATCATTGGAACAAGAATCTTGCTTATTGACTGACTTATTTGTCGTAGGCATCCAGGATGATAAGTATCTTGAAATGCTTCAGAAGCAGTAGATAGTAGATACTCTTTTTTTAGCTGTTCTCATTTTTCTTGACAGTTGGCAGTTTCTGACCTGCAAATATGTTGCTAGCAGAGCTCTAGTTTCCTTAATGTAAAAAGCTTGAGTGCAGTATAGTGGTTTAAAACAAACCTATGTATGTGAATTCATTCTGAGAAAAGCATATAACTAAAATCAAGTCTTGCATGGTTTTGGTTGATTCTCTGAGCTTAAAAGGTAAGTCAGCTACATTGTAATGAATGCAATAATTATGTGATCATGTATGGTATTAAAAATGTAAGCATACCTATAAACATTTTATATAGATTTAAAGAAAGGGGCATTGCTTATTTCTATCAAAATATAGTGGAGAAACTTACATTAAGCAATTATTTAATGTATTCCCCAGAGCTGTGATCAAACCTTCCTTTTCCTGCTGTTCAGAATGGATTTGAATAATATGATGTTATTCCTAATGCCATTAGTATTTTGAATCAGAAAAAATAACAGTATGTTTAGGATTTCTTTTTTTAGAAAGGATATAAAGCAGTTAGGATGAGGTAAAAAAACATTTTTACCTTAGCTTCATTTTCATGCGCATGAGTTCAACTGGCTGTGTTGACAGTGCTTCTGCCCCTGTCATTGGAGTTAAGCCAGTTAAAATTTCTGCCCAGGACAGATACAGTGAGAATCAGTTAGGGTTTGTCAGGCTAGCAGTTGTGTATGCTTTGTCAGAGTACTTGAATCTGAAATGGTGGAAGAAACTTTTAGAGGCATCAATAAGAGCAAGCTGTGTTTTAAAACAGACTGTGTTTTAAAAATCCTCCCTCAAATAACATTGTTCACCAACATAAGCTGCTCCCCAGAGCAGGGACAGTATAGGGCAGTTGCTCCCTGCAAGTTGCATCATACATGTTAAAAAATTTCAGCCTTCCTATCTGGGTCCAAATGGAGAAAGATGTTCTTCCTCTGAATGTGAGAACTCTTCTTTCTGTAATATTTTAGTTGCAACAGCTAGCTTTACAAAAAGACCAGTTTCTCTTTGGCTAAAGTATTAAGAACATAAATATTTTTGGTCATTCTTGAGAAGCAGATCTGCCAGAAATTAAAATGAGCCAAAATCAATCAGGAAAATAAATTAGTACGGGCAAAAGGAAATATATCTCTTTTTGCCTGACTAGTTTCTTTCCTGCTTCTCCACTGCCATTTCTGGTTTATAATTTACAGATAATGTTCTGAGTTCCACAGAGTTCTGTAATCATTCCTACCTTATATTAAGAAATAAGATTGAGAGAAGCTTTTGACACTGTATTCGGCAGCACTGAATTCTCCCAGTGCTAATAAAACTGGATTTTTATCCCTGAGTCCTGGTATGGTGTTCAGATTAAACAGATCCAAGTGCCTGGTTCTTTCCTTTCACCAAATCCTTTGTGTATTTGTAATTTTCTTCAGGATAAGGTCATAGGTTGGGTAGTACTGAATTGCTTTTTTATTATATATTTTTATTCATTACTTTGTATAATCAGTTATATTCTTGTCAGCTGGTGCACACAAGACCGCATTGTATTTAAAAGTTCTGCAGCATTCTTGCCATGTATCGTATAACCTGTTCTTCACTGGCTGAATATTGTCGTGGGTTCCGAGAAAGCCAATATGCAATTTGTTTACTTTTCTCTCTTTTATATGTTAGAATGGGTTTGCAGGAATTTTCAGGGATTATGGAGGGAAGAGGTTTTGCAGTGAGAGGACCTACATGGTCTTCAGTGCTATACAATGTGAATGCAGTGTTACTCGCTTGCTTGTAGCAGTCAAGTACCTCTTCAGTCAGGCAGAATCTAGGCAAAGCATTCAGGTCAGTGTAGATACTAATTGTCAGTCTTTGCAGTTTGCTGTGCATCCAGCAAAGTTCAGTGTAATTAAAATGGGGACTGAGTGCAAGAAAATAAGGAATTCAGGTAGATTTGCCCCAGAAAGTAGGAAGAGGTTCAGCACAAGGCAGCAATCATTTATAAACATGTTCTTTTAGGATATAGTTTGGCTAGAAGGATGAAGCGAAAAGGAGACAAAGAACTCCAGGAAGTTAAAATGTACTAAATGAAGAACTGAGAAAAATGTTGTAAAAAGGAAATAGGCTTCCCAAAAAAAAAACCCTAGGCAAATCCAAATTGGCCTGTCCACAGTGTAGTCCAAACAATTACCAATGACTGATTCATTTTTCTTTATTTTTTTTTAATAAAATGACCTATGAAATGATAAGCTTTCAAATTGTAAGAGAAAAGTATTTGTAAAAGCGAGTAAAACTGAAAACATCACATACACAAGCAAAGGCACTAATCACACCATAAAGGTAGAAGTATTTCAGTGTAATTATGGGTAAGTGGTAAATGCAATTTACAAGGGTATTTACAAAATGCAATGTCAAAATAACATTTTTCTGCTAGTGTTGTGTACTGCTGAATAAAGCCTTATTTTCTGTTCCTGCTGATTTACAATGTGATATAAATCCTATTAAAGTACAGAAAGTGTAGCTGTATAAGACTCTGTATACTGTATCCAGATATTTCTAGGAGTTGCCTGGTTTTTAGTGCATGGTCCTATAAAAATTTGATTGGCTGTGCTTTTCATTTATTTGTTTTAACTCATCACTGTCAGACAAGTCCTAAATTTTCCATTGTATTTGGACTTTATCGTATCCAGCTTTGCAGCTGTGTGGTTTTGCAAGCCTTTGCACTCCCTTCCAGAACATAAAAGCAATCTCCTCAGACATCTGATGTTCAACTTTGTTCCAAGATGGTGACACTACTTGAGGCCATAAAGTGTTCCATGTTTTCTTTGCTGTAGTTTTGATTGCTTTTAATTTATTTTCTCTTTCCCCAAGAAGCAGTATGTAGTCATGTTTGCCCTTTGTGTGCTATGAACAGTAATACACTAAAGTCTCCTGCAGAAGTGGTCACAACATTGTGTTATGCGAGTATTCATAATTAAATTAGTATAAAATACAAATGTAAAGGAGTTGCATTTATTTGCCACTGTTAACCTTTCTCTTACGTTTTGCAGTTGTTGTAAAATACAGTGTTAATAGGGAGTTCTCTGACTATTGTAAAATGGTTGGATTTTTAGAAAAATATCTCAGTGCTGGAGGGAAAAATAAACTGTGTCTTTTCAACACCATAAGCAAGTATTTGTCTACAGAAGTACCATTTTAATGTCAAGAATAATGGTATTGCTGAAACCATGTATGCTTCTCTGAAAATTTAGGGTTGGATTCTGTCAGTTTTCAATATGTCCAACTTCACTTCTATTCAGTGCTCCCTATGCTGCTTTGTTGCATCATATTGTCTAATCTCTCAGGTTTAGTTTATTTCTTTTTGTCTATTTAAAACATGCTCTTCTTGAATTTCTCTTCTAGAATATTATTTAAGGACAAAGACAGAAATTGGGAAGAAATTGAACACAAGTTGCGAGCTGAAAGTGAAGTTCCTATTGTTAAAACATCAAGCATGGTATGAATAGTTACCGGTTTTGGGATTTATTGAGCCTCTAATTTCTAAATATCAACGCATACAGCATTTTGCTGTATGTAAAAGAAAATAATCTGTAGACATGTTGCAATAAAAGAAAGCACTCTTCAGAGAAAAATAATCATGTTGATTTGTGCAGAAGTGATAACTGTAGGATACCAACTACAACTGTGGATGATTCATGTCTTCTCCCCACTGCGTAATTAGAGACATTTCATGACCAGGCTGAGTGAGAGTGTGAGGGAATAGAGCACATGTGTTGTTTCGTAGTACACTTCTCCTCTGCTTCTAAACACAGAGCATAGGGTTTGAAAAACATCTGTGCATGTAGGAACAGGCAGAGGCTGGCTATATTATCCTGTCTGGAGTATTGTGCTGTCAAGAACATCAACTTAGGCAGTTTTCTGAGGGATGGGTGGGAGAGGAAACTCCTTCACATACTTAGTACTGGACTGCTCAGAAGTAAAATGTGAACACGTTTCCTCTGGCATCAAACTGGCCAGCACTTCTCTATGAGCTCATCCTGAGCTATTAAACTAATCCAAATTGATTTTTCCTGGAAGTATTAAAAACTTGGCCAATAATTTCTGCAGAGTGGTGTATTTTTCTAAGAGAAATCATTAGTAACTCAGTGTATTTAGTAGATACACTGGCTGTTTGATTTTGGGGTTGTTTGGTTTGGGTTTTTTTAAGTTTCATTTATCTAGTTACAGAAGTTTCTACTTTTACAAATATAATTCTTTTACCCATTTCCAGAATAAGATCAAAGTTTAGTGGTTTATATTCTAATTTCTATGAATAGGGCTTTAAGGCACTCATTACAAAAGAAAATGATTAGCTGCATATTTATTTCTACACTCAGCATTTTATGATTTCTTTTTTCAGGGAATTAAATTCATTGTTTGAAAGTGTAGGGCTTAGGGTTTGGGGTTTTTTGTCTGTGCATTGATTTTCAAGTTTCTGCTCCGTTTTCAGAGCAATTCACTGTTCAAATGCAGTGCTTATTTTTGCCATAGAATATTGTTAAGAGTTAATAAAGGACATTTGTAACTGATGTTTGTTTTGTTCTTGGGACGTTTGTGCCCAGGTCAGATGTGGAATTTGCTTAAAGATAATGACTTTGTAAAATCCAAGGTAATCAGTCTCTTTGCCACCCACAAAAATCACATTACATGTATAGAATGGGTTTGTGAAATAGGTTAAATAGGTGCCTTTGAAAATTCTCAGCTTTTGGAGGTCACTGGTAGTTCTCCTCAGCACCTGGATTAACAGTGTTCTTAGTGAGGGATCCTTAATTTACATACTTATAATTTAAGATGTGGCACACGTAGCGATGGTTGTGTTTCTGAGTGCATTGCCGTGACAATGTCTGTTAGCAAGTGCAGCACAGAGGAGAAAAATCTGTAAGGCAGACTGATGCAGAGGACCCAACATTGGTGTGCTGTACAGGGTCTTATGAGCATAGAGCCCAGTGGTTACAGGCAAAATCCTGATGCCATCATCTTGCTTTTCTGACTCACATGTGAACAGGGTCACCCCATTCCATTAATACTGGGCCTGTACTGTAACTTTCCTTTAAAGGTTTGCTGCTACTTTGCCCTATTTGTACAGAGCCCTAGTGTCTAAGTCTGTGCTTGAGAAGAAGCATGCAGACCAATGAGCAAGGAACAGAGTGAGGTTGGGTTGACACTCTTTCAGTGCAGAGGGGAGCTCTTAATTTCAAAGTGGGCCACAGCCGTCCAGTCTCAAGCACTGCCACCCAGGACTTGTAATGGACAGGGCTGGGCCACCACCAGGAAAAGCATTCTTGGTGCGAGGGGTGACAACCCAAGTAGCCTATTGAAAAGGTTGGGTGGGGGGATTGGTTACTATTGACAGGTAGTTTGAGTCTCCTTTTCCTTAATGAAACATGTTTCTTTCTTTCCTAGGAAATATCATCAATCTTACAGGAACTGAAACGAGTTGAGAAACAGCTGCAAGGTGCTAATCTTTTTTCACTTTCCTCTTTTTGATTGCTTGCTTCAATTTTTATATATATTTTTATATATGTATGTATGTCATGAAAAAAGTTACTGCCTTTAATTAAAATATATTAACAGTATCAGTTGCATACATTAATATAATTCTTGGAACATTTGGTAAAGAAACATCACTGAATTATTTTAAAACAGAGGAGTATGATATCTTATGTGGGTGAGAAAAGGCTCAAATGAAAATTAAATAGTCCAGAGAATTCCAAAGGAATTATTTTTGAAACATTCTTAATAGAAATATTTTCATGGGTAATGGAGATTAGTCAGTATAAAGTAGTGTTTGTACATCAGTAATAACCTCATGTAGCACAGTTCAGTGCACTGGGACCGTAATCTATAGGATATCTCAAAAGATAAAACCACCTGTATCTGATACAATGAAATGAAAATTTAGAATTAGCTCTTGGCATCTTCCTGTCAAACCACTGAATAACCTCTGCAATTGTGGAGTCCACAGACTACAAAATGGAAAAGTTACTTTGCTTCTCACGTGCAACGACTTAGCTGTGTATATGATAGAAAGAAGTATGTTATGCTTACAAAATCTGCTACTTGGACATATGTTCCATTTACCAAAATCAACTTAAAATCTTAGTATATTTTAAAAATAAGCTGCAGGCTTATTTGTGTATTGTTTATACTTAGTTTAATTTGGAGTGGTCAAATGGATTAGTGTCCATGTTTATATATAACTGTTATTGTATTTCTTGTAAATTTCCTGTATTTGTTATTTTTAGTATTCAGATTTAATCCCACAGTAAAACATGTTTTAAGAAAATAATGTTTCAGGAGGAATTTTTAGCTCCCTTTAGAGACAAATTAGCATTTGTTTCATTCTGAGCTAGAATTAAAAAGTGTTCATTTATTACAAATTATATTGTGTTTAGAGAACATAATAAAGAAATTTGGCCCAGAGAAAGAAGCCAAATCATTTCCTTGCATAAGCAGTGGTCTTCTAATAGGTCTTAGTACAGTTTTGGAAATTAAAAAGAAAGGGGTTTTTTAAACATGACAGATGTGTTAGTAGTGTGATAAAATGAAATTGTACTAGGTGTTTCAGTTTGCCCTCCCTATATGGGGGAAAGGGGACAGTGAGTCCATCATTATGCATTAAATAGAACAAATGACTGCTCTTCTATACAAATTTTATTCAATCACAGAATTAGTAGCTATGAACATTTGAATGGGGGTGTAGAATGATGCATAATATATAATGGTAACATTAGAGCCCCTTAAACATGACTAAAAATCCCATCTTTCAGTCCCTATAAGCTAATCTTAGATGGTTTGTCATCTCTCCTTTTTGTCTGCACATCGGGCAGTGTTTAGGTTGTGTAGGTTCATTTCATCTAAAGCTTCATCTTTTCTTGATTGTTTAGCAATTAACTCTATGATCGACCCTGACGGTACCCTGGATGCTCTGAGCAACTTGGGATTCGCCAGCCCCATCTTACCAGCTCAGCCGAAGGCAAAGTCCAGTCCCATTTCCCAAAGTACCCGCCCTCAAGTGCAGCCAAACTGCCAGCCTGAAGCTCGGGCTCTTCAACCCGCTGCTGATCCTTGTGCAGTGGAATTTGAGAATGCTGAATCCGAGTCAGATTTCAGCATACGTTTCAACAGGTTTAACCCAGATGGGGAAGAGGAAGATGCCACCCTGCGTGAGTGACATCTCAGTGTTGATAAAAAACCTTTCATGTGGAATGTTTAGGAATAAAGAAAAAAATGTAATACTGGTTTTATAATTAAAAAAAAAAAAAAGATAAAAGCTTGGTCAAACAGCAGTTGTTTTATTAAACCAGTTTTCTTTGACTGTGATGCTTTGATTGTCACACAAATCCTTTTCCAATCATAATGATATGCCTAGATACCAGTGTAGGAAAGCAGATTGTGGCAGATTTGCCCTGTGTGGTTGTGTGCTTTGCAAAAGATTTATTAATATCAGCAGTTTTCCCTTAATAGATTTGTTTCTTTTCAAAAGCCATGCAAGCAGTCTAACATTTAATGTTACTGGAACCCCAAATCTCTTTGCCAAGCTGCTCTGATGAATGGACTTCCTCCACTAAGTCTGTGCAGAACTGTTGAACAGTTACATTTGACTCTGAATTAGATGATTTATATGGGAAACATTATCTTTGACTACAGTGACACATTACTGCAAAAGGTAAGACAGATTTTAGAAAGCATTCATTCTTGTGTACTGAAAATCTCAAAACAGTTCTGTGATTTATATAACCTTGTTGCTGCATAAATTTTCTTGGGGTTTACAAAGTTCACATATTATGTTTGCACTAAGATTGCTGGGAGTGGGAGATGAACATATCGATATCAATAAATGGCAAACAGTGTTTTGGTGTGCATAGAAAACGGATAATACTGTACTTGTATTATCGTCACAGTGTTTTAATCCACTTTCTACAAAGACTATTTGGCACTTTTTGATCTTCTTCAAATGACTTTTTGATGTTAATTAAAGTAGAAGTATTTCATATCTCATCTCTGTCCAAATGTTTGTTGGATCTAGGAAATAAATTTAATCATGGGGCGTTTCAAAGCGTAGTGAGGCAAATGGGCTTTCACCAATTCAAATGCGACATAGCTTACAGAAGAAATCACTGTTCCTCGGAACGATTGTGAGATGTAAAATTTTCTTTAGGGGACTTGAAAATAGAGATGTCATAATTTGCTTCATCGATAGATTCACTCCCAAGTGAATGGTTTTATTTGCTTCTGTATATTTTCCTGTAGTCTTGCTAGTAAAGCTGTCTCTGTCTTACATATTTAAAAGGATTCTGGAAGACAACTGCTAACATAGACATTTTGCTTATACCACTGGAAAGCACGTCTGTTTAAAGTTTCCTATATAAGCCTATTTTCCTTATAAGTTGTCCCAGTAACTTAACATTTGGAAATAATAATAAAAAAATAAAAGTAAATTACTTTGTATTTCCAGAACACTGTAATTTGGAGGAATGTTATTTCTGTTAAATGTAACTAATAGACTGGAATTTTCCTATGTTTGCATCAATCTCTATATATTAAGGTTAAAGATACAGTTTTGCAGCTTTTATGAAATGGTCTTTAATATTTCAGCAATAATCCTAGATGACATTTGTTTTAAAACCAACTATTTTCTGTACACTTTTAAATTGTACAGGCTTTCAGAAGTCAGTGAGGTCGGACCAGTTAATAAAAATGCAAAAACTTTTTTTGTAGAGATGTATAAAACCCCCACTAATCTGTTGTATAATGGATTTCATATTTTCTTTAAAAAAATTAAAAGCAAACAGCCTTCATGTATGACTATGCTCTACTCCAGCTAACTGTGGGAGCCTGGCCTACACCAGTTTACAGTGGCTACAAGAGAAGTTTTAGAAGGTACAGAAGGGCAAAAATAAACAGAAACTAGAGCTAGGCTGTGAAAACTGAGTGTACCAAACCATCACCATAATTCCTTCTTTTGTTGAATGCTTGGGAACATAATTTTTCTGCAGGCTCGAGTGGAAAGTAAGAAATTACTAGGAAGGGTAAAAGGTGCAGGCTCTTCATGTGAGATTCTGTTTGCGTTCTTTCAGGCGTTTATACCTTTACGTTCTGTAATAAGCATTTTGCATTACTGTGTTCTTATTTTGTATGAACATGTTCTCCTTATTTATTTTTGTTACATTTATTATGTATGTTATTTTGTTATATGCATTTACAACTCCATTTTTAAATAAAGTGTTTCTGGAACAAATGTGTGAATACGTAATGAAGAGCTGGGCGCTTTCCACAGTCTTCCTGCAGTCTGTGTTACCTTTGCTGAAATGGGAAATGGCATTTTTCATAAACATCCTTTCTCCCTAAGAAGATATAGTATTGCCGCTGCTGCATCATTTATTCAGTGCTGACAGTACTGGCCCATTTTCCTGTAGTCAGGTTCGTTTTCACGCTTGAATTGATTTTGTGTGCAAAGCTAGAGGCGAAAATAATCCACTAGGCCAGTCACCAAATAGTTGACTGTTTCCGTTCGTAGAATGAAGGTGAGTTTTATTGCACCTGCCAGTTGCAGCAGTAGATGGCTTTCAGACTGCCTTCCTTCTGCTTCACCTGTTGAAAAACTCCACTTAAACATTCTGATTTGGTTCCAGACTGGTGTGCATTTTTCTTCTGTCTCAGCTTCGACTCCTCCGACTCCATACGTACTTTTCCCACAAGATGCTGTATTTCCTCTTATCTAGCTAGCTTCATGCAAGAACAAAACTATGAGTTTGGTATAAAGCTCCAAAAATTCTTTCCCAGGTCACTCATTTCAGTGTTGCTGAGCTTTGCTGTGGCTTAGCAGCCGCCAACACTATCTTGCTTCTGTACATGTAATTTTCTTTCATATCCCCAGACTGATGGCATTAAGGCTGCACTGATGGCACACAGTAACACACCACAGCACTCAGCTCTAGAGAGGCAGGAGAAATCTCTGGTGCTCAGAGATGCCAGTTATGATAGTGAAAGACTGATGAAAAAGTTACAAGGGCTTTCAAGGTGTTCAGATCCTTTTTACAGCCCCCAACTTGCCAGGCTACTCTCATTTCCTCATGTGTTGCCAGTATTCTCTAGCTTTAGAGAGTTAAGAAGAGTGTATTTCTGGGTTAATGTTCTCATGCCCAGAGCCTCATTTATGTAAGCAGTAGGGGAGCATTTTGTTATTTCTTCGCACACAGTCCACTTGACTTTGAGCCAAGTTTTTGCAGAGGTGTTTTTCAGCAATAGTTAGGAAATCCAGCCAGGTGGCATCAGTCTTCTGCTTCCTTTTGACATCAGCAAATGGGGCTGACATACAGAGACTCAGAGCAAGGAGAATTCAAGCTGTTGGTTCCTCCCTTAGCTACATGCACTGTTCTAATTAGACACCCAACAAGCACTTCTAATGACACATCTAGATGTAGCATACAGAAATAAAGCTAAGAGTATAATTGGTGTGCCTGATCCGGTGGCAGCAATATGGTCTTTCACTATGGCATGTACATTATACCAAAGGCAACTGGTACTTCAGTTTCTGAAGAGAATGTTGCTGCATACAAGAAACTGAGTTTCAGTCAATGACCATTGGAAGGCCTTTGTAATTTAACTGGAAAGATTGCAAGCACTGGAAAAATCTACAGTTACTGCTTAGACATGTAGCCATGAAAAGAATGGGTACTCAAGAATGCATGGAGCATTCTGTGAAATAGTGTGTAGAGCACAAGGAGGCTACCCACTATGTGCCAAAGAGATTTTATAGCAGTAAGTCTGTTGTATCTGAAGAGAATTACAAGGAAGGAGCGTAGCTGCTTGCCATGCAAGAGGCTTAGCTTCATTTTGATGAATAATGCCAGGTTTAAAAGTGCAAGAATGTCATCTTTGACTTTAAGTAGAGCACATCTGGAAATGCTGACAGGGATACAGGGCTGCAAGTTCAGCCATGCTTGCCAGATACTAAATACAATCCGACAACGCTGTTCTTGGCAATATTGCCCAAGGGCAGTTGCCTCAGGCTAAAGAACAGCATTACCTGCTGGCTCAGTAATGTTGTAAAGACCGTTTCTGTTTTTAACTTGGTAAGGCTTACCCAGTGCTGCTCCTGCAGGTAACAGCCAGTGAAGAATGGTTGGGGAGCAGGGCATTTCCTTCTCTCGCTGTTCATATATTTCTGTCAGAAAAGATGTAGTTAGAAAACAAGTGGGATTGTGCGGCCCTGGAAATACTTTAAAGCAGGACAAGATAACTGGAATCTAAAGATCATCACTTGTTCCAAGGAGACCACAGTTAAGAGCTAGCAGTGAAGAACTAAACCCAGTGCTTGCTTTGTCTTGCTAGCAACTAGGAGAGCAGTTACTGTTTTGTAACGTTCTTATCTCACATCAGAGGGGAGCTCTTAAAATGACAGGGTATTTACAGAATGACCTCTTTGGGGAGGCTGCATTAAAATAGGAGTTTGTAGTTAATTGAATACCCTCATGGAAACACAGGGCAACATTTTCAAGTAATACTTGCCAAAGCTATTCAAGCTCTAGGCCCTTGGGGGGGGGGAGAGAGGGAGTAGAGGTTTGTTCATTTCAGGGATAAACCTAACATTCCATAACCAGTGAATGCCTGTTCTCACTCAGTTCTGTTGCTATAGTCCACCAGCTCCTTTGGGCTAGCATTTTTAAACCTGTTTGAAAAATTAATGCACGTTTATAATTTATAAGGCTTTCTGTTCCTATGGAGTAGCTAAAAGCACTATCACAGCTCTAAAGGTCTTTATATTATATTAAAAAATAACGGTTTAGCAGCAGCATGACTTACCTTTCAAGCAAATGTGGGGCTTTTAACAGGAAAAGCTGAAGTAATAATAAGGGTTTTAAAAAAAAATATGTACAACATGAGGTTTCTGTTTGTCTCTCCATGCACACACGGACCTGTATGAAGCTGGGCACAGATAATTAGGTTTATACATAAAAGTTAATGGGTGACTTTGCATTCATTTACAGCATCACCTCTGAAGTGATGTTATTTGTAAGTTAAGAAAACTTTATTGAGGAAGTGTGAAGCTGTGGCTGCCACATCCCTGGCAGTATTCAAGTATTCAAGTATTCTGTGCCTGATTTTGTTGAGATGCGAGAGATGACTGCAAATAATTCAGGAGGTTTTAGAGGTGTTAAGAAATGAAATATCTTAATAAAGTTCTTGGAGAAAATGAACTACGCCAAGGCAGGTGCAGGTTGGATATTAGGAAGAAGTTTCTCATGGGAAGAATAATAAAATATTGGAACAGTCTGCCCAGAGAGGTGGTGGAGTCACCATCCCTGGATGTGTTTAAAAAGAGGCTGGATATAGAACTTGATGACATGGTTTAGTGGAGGTGTTGGGCATGGGTTGGACTTGATGATCTTAGAGGTCCCTTCCAACCTGGCGATTCTGTGAGATAAATGGTATATCCCAGAACTGCAACTGACTGATAAATGAGCAGGCAAAGTACTATGTTCTCAGCAGACACTATTGGCTTAGGAGATTGAATCAAGTCCAAAAGGCTAAGCAAAATCTTGTGAAAACTCTAGAAAGAAATCAAATGCCAGATGTTAGTGTGGGTAGGAGGGAATTCTGAGTCCCACTGCACATTACTGAGCAGTGCCACTAACATGAGGCAACCTTAGTGGGAAGGAGATCTGGGGGGTGCAGATGGCGCATCAAGAGTTTGGCATGAGAATGGTGCTTTCAGAGCTGGGCAGGGGGACACACTGCCTGCTCTGCGATGTGCCTCAGGTGCAAGAGAGGCGGCAGCCTCCCTGCTCCTTGGCAGAGGATGGCAGCTGGAAACACTCAGGAGTTATTAAATGTGTTGGTAATCACATCATTTTCACTCTGCAGAATACTGGAGTTCCTCAAACAAACGGAAACAATAGAAGGCCCTTTCCATAGGGTGGAATAAAGACCCCTGAACAAATCAGTGTCCTCCAATGCAGTTTATTTTTTGCTCTTTTTCTAAAATCATTTTTACACCTCACGGACTAGATCTATTTAACTGCCTAAGGATGCAGCTGTATAATATTGTAATCTTACTACCTGCACACTTGGGAACTCAAGTGCTACCTGAAATTTGCTGCACAGCCCTGTTCATTCTTTCTTTAGTTCCAAACATGCAGGGATATATGCAAACCGAGCTCCTCATGTCATTGCTGCTGTCAGCCCAATGGATGGCTGATAAAATGGTCATTTGCAAAAATCAGCTTTTTAAAATCAGTTTATGCAAAGTTCTTCATACCTTCCTAGTTGCTTTCTTCCATTTGCAAGTCTGAGGTAAAAATGTTGCTGTAGTGAGTTGATTTTCTACATATACACCCTCCTCAATGATAGCTCCGCTCTCATAACTAAAAATGCTGGGTTTTATTAAAAATCACGTCTGTGGCTTCACTGAAGTTATTATTCCGGGGGCAGCAGAAGTTCAAATACAGATTTGAAAAGACAGCGTAATGTCTTGCCTGGGTGTTGGCATTAGTGCCAGGCACACTGAATGTGGGAGAGGTGCTGTGTTTCACTCCACATGAGCAGGGTTTGCTCTCTGGTGTAAGAAGCATTTGCTGCTTGGAGTGTTCGAGAGTATATTTTTAAGGCTTCCAAGCCATTTGTGTATCTTGATTTCTAGCTTTGGCCAATTTTGCCACTCAGGTTTCGGGGTGACATGAACATAGAAAGCCATTGTTTCCTTTTTAATGATGAAGTGATTTTATTTGGAAAGTACGTGATAAAATTGTGCGTTCATTCCCTAATGCTCCAGCGTGGAATTACAAGTTAAGCAGAGCTGGTCCCCATGAAGTCAAAGGAAAGGTTCGTGTGACTGAAGTTACGCACTTGCTTAACTGAGTGCAAAGCCAGATCACTGCATCTTGCTTTTTGCTGAGACCCAGTTTTGTAAAACTCAGAAAGGGACCCCCCAGCACGTGCGTTTTGAAGTGAGTCCATGGTAAGCATTAACCTGGTGTTGCAACAGCAACGATTTTAGAATCAGTCAGAAGAAATTCGTCCTGCCTGACATCAATGGTTTATTTTAATTGACATTTAGATCTCTCCAGGTGAGGAAACATCCTGGAATTTGTCTTACTGCTTAAAATGTAGTGAGCCAAAATCCAGGAAGCGAAGCATAGCATAGCAGGAACAAATCTATAAAGCAATAGGTGTGATTAAGAAGCATAGCTGAAGGAAATTTCTCATTAAGGGTTTTCTCCAGGGAGAGGCAGTGAAAAGCCTGAGGCTAAACAAGTTTTGGAGAATCACTGCAGATCAATGAACCAGCTTTGCCACTTTCTGGAGCCTCCCTAAGGGCTGCACTGAGGACTGGCCTGGGTAGTTTTACAAACATTAATACTGCTTGCAGGTGGCACTGCAATACTTAAGACAAAGAAACAGCTACAAGATTTTACCCTCCAGTGGTGCTTTCCTCCTGAAATCATTCAAGCGCTTCACAAACATTCATTCTGTTATGAAATTTCTGTGAGGAAACAGCTTCATCCTGACCTTACAGATGGGAAAACAGACTAAGAGAATTCTGATTGTATTTGCACTGTAGAAAGTGCTGAGGCAATGCTTTGCCACAACTGAAATCTCAGTAAGTGACAACATACAGCCTGATGGTAGGAATAATGCACCATTTGATTTGACAGTGCCTATTTATCAATATCAAAGTTATCCCTGACTCCCCAGGGTTTGCAACAGAGCCAATGACCTGTGTCTTTCCAGCCAGATCCATTTTGCTCCTTCTCTTTGCCCTGTCTGGGTTTCCAATAGCGCTCCTTGCTGGCACATTTGGAGCTGCTGAAATGTGGGTATCTATCGCAGCAAGCTGCGGTAGCTGGCTGGTAATTGGCAGCCTCCCCAGAGGTTGGCTGGAACAGGCGGCTAGCTTGGTGGTTTGGGTTATTCTCTTCTTTCTGTGACGCACAGAGCTGTCGCTCGCGTGAGCCTCAGTGCTGTGCACACCTCAGGTCTCCTGAACATTTCCATGTCATGTTTATCCCTACTGCTGTCCATCACTCAAAGCAGAATGCAGTGCTGTGCACCAGTTTCATTTGAATTAATATGCTCTAATTTGCCATGCAAATTAGCTTGGTTTACGAGCATATATTTAATACTCTCTGGTTTTTTTATCTTAAGATTTAATGGCAGAGATCCTATCAATAGAAGTTTGCAGCCACTGGTACTTGGGGCTTTTTAGATTTGCTGCCAGTTTTGCAGCACTGCAGAACTGAGGTAGCCATTAGTTTTCTTATGGAAGGATTCCATTTCTAAATGCATGCAGAAGGCCAGAGAGAAAGGCATCTATGCAAGTGTCTTTTTTTCAACTGTCCAAAAATTATCATCAATACATGGAAGATGCTATTTTGTACCTCTGCAGCCACAAAGCAGTTTCTCTGCAGGACAGTACGCAGCTGGAGACCCCAGCTGTTTCTGGAGGATTCTTTAGAAAGGCTCCAGTCTAGAGCCTCAATGGTTCAGGCCAACTTGGATGGGGCTGTAAGCAACCTGGTCTAGTGGAAGGCCTCCCTGTCAGTGGCAGGGGTGCTGGAACTAGAGGATCTGTAAGATCCCTTCCAACCCGAACTATTAGATGAATCTGTGATTCCATGTGTATTGTTCGTGTATGTTAAATGTCCATGGGATCATGATACCACAAAAAAATAGTACTGATACTTACACTACATACAGTTCAAAAAGGATCCAAAGCCATTCCCCTGCCTGCCAGCTTCTCAGGAAAAAAGAAAAATGTAGTGACTTCCCTTGTTGAGCACATGATTGTATCTGGAATAAAAAGAAAACCTGAAGCCCTCAAATTTCCTGCTAAGAGGCCATTTTACAGAGAATTCCAGTGTTAGTGTTGTTGTCTTGTCCACATGGCCCATTAAATCTGCCTTTCTTTGAAAAATGGCCAAGTTTCCTAACGGTTTTGTCACAGCTACCACTCCATTGTACAAAGCTAATGACAAACCAGAAAGGATCACAGGTCAAGCTTTCATTGTACCCAGGAGTCGGGAGCAGAGCTAAGTGGATAATCCCATGTCCTGCACAAGGTTATTTGCCATCACTATTAAAGGAAAAAGCCAGGCAAGAGAAACAGTGATCATTTTAACACAGTTAGGTTCTCCCTGGCCCCCTCCTGTGCCTGCACTCTGGCTTTCCTGTAAGGCAATTTCACCAAGGAATATACTAGATTTGTCTCATTGATTTTATCTCCAAGAGAAAGCAGTGTGCTGAAGTCTGACAAGCAGGTAATAAAGACAAAGCAGTGCTGCCCTTTGTGGCGGCAAGGCTTCTGAGGAAAGAAACAGTGACCTGGTTCTCCTGCTGCACCAAGCTACAACAAATAATGCATCATCTCACCAGAGTCAAGGCTTTCCAAAGTGCATTACCATCAAGAATAGAAACTCCACAAATAAATAAAAATGGGCAGAGGGAGAGAAAATTCCCAGAAAACATTTTCTTAAAGGATATAGGTTTCCCAGAAAGCACTGAGGAAAATAAAGCTTTGATTGGGCCAACCTCTCTCAAATTTTCAGTTAAACCAGCAAAGCCAGCTCCCACTTTCCCAGTCTGGACTTTGATAACTAATAGGTCACAAGGCAAAGGAATTCAAAGTGTTGGGGATTCCTGTGGCAGTGGATTGCCTGGATGGAAGATGGGGCTGTCTGGAGAAGGCTCTCCTCACCCAGGAGGGCGCAGGTAAGAGAGCAGGCTGTGTTCCTCTAACTCACTAAGTTTCTAACTGGGAAACAGAGAGGAGTGCAGGAGCTGGCAGGGAGAGCAGAGGCAGACAGAACCGTGGAGGGCTGTGCTGCTGGTGGGATGGGGACAGCCTTTCCTGCACTTCCAGCAGACACAGAAGAGGAGGGAAATGCTAGCAAGCTCTGGAAAGCAAGCCTTCCTCTACACCTAAGTTACAGGATAGAAAGAGGCTGCTGATCTGGCCCATTGCATTTTGAACACTTTTGAAAGCTTCACTAAATGCTTACATCTGTTTCCGACAGTAAGTGAAACTTTCAGTAATGCAAAAATGAGGGCAGATGTCTGGTTTAATGATAAATCTGAAATGGTGGTTCTTACATGGGGCTCCTTAAAGCAACTAAAGAAAATGCCTCGGGGGCTTTATGAAATCCCTTGAACAGGTTCAAGAAACATGAAAGAGAGGAGGAAAGGGCCACTGCTACCCTGAGATACCAGAACCAGTCAGGTGGTGGTGTTAAATCCTGAGTGTTAAAAAGTAGAAGTACTTGAGAAGTGAATGGGATCCACAGAACCAGGGAAAGCAGGGGGTTGGCTCAGGAGGGTTTTTCCCAGCTGTACAAATAATGATGAGAAATGGAGAAGCCAAGATGCAATTACTGGTGGTCAGATGGGGAACATGACTGGGAAGTTGAGATTCTAAAGATAAGAAAGCTGGACCCTGAACTTTGGGCAAGAAGTCTCATTAACTTGAGCTGGCAGAGTGCTACCAACCAGCCAGAATGTAATTATGGGAAGTAACTGGAGAAAAATTAATGGAAAGCTATCTTGAGTATTCCCTGCATGGAAATACCCCTTTGTATATATATGTGGTCCAGGCAGAAATAGTTTTCTTTTCCTCAAATTTAAAATCCTTCTTCATTTCAGTTTCTCAGGCTTTCTTCTTATTTTCTTTTTAACTGAGTTCTCACATCAGAACTATAGTTTGAATCATTCTGTCTAAGCTTACACATTCAGTCGCTTACCATTTCTATGTCTATTTTTTCTTTCCTGGGAACTTCGGTAACTGGAATATTAATATCCCCTCCACGGCAGCACATGACCGACACAAAGCGAGTAACTTCTGCCATTGCTTACCTTTTGGAAGTACTTTGCTTTTGCTTGCTGACAGGTATTCAGAATAAAAATGAGTGATGTATGAATGAACAGTTTCCAACTCTTACCACATGGAAAGGCCCCTAGAAATGCAGGTCAGGGATTGCCTGATTGGTCCGAGTCTGTATATGCATGCCCCAGCACCCTGAGGGATTGAAGCTCCCATTGCAGTTCTATGGAGTATCCTCCCCATTCTCCATCTGATTTTATGAAGATAAACAACATACAGGAAGAGTTTTGCAGAGCCATGACCACTGAAGCAGTGTGGTAAAAGCCAATGGGACCACCTCAACAGTCGTGTTTCTGGAAGTGCTTGTGTGATCGACGGTTGCTTGTCACTTTCTTGCACGTTTGGCTGCCCTTAGCCTGGCCAGCAAAATGTAGCACGGTGGAAATAAGCAGCTTCTATTATTTCTACTAGAAAGTGCGATTATAGGGATTAGTTACTGTTAAATTCTGGTGAGCAAGAGAGAAAGTGTAATTCTTGTATTTTACAGTTAATCTTTCCTCCCTCTCTGGGCTGCTTATTCTGATTTTTTCCCTATTTTTAACAAAGGAAGTTCTGCTTGGTGAAGAAGATCCTAATGCGCTTTGCAGAGAATTCAAGTCAAAATGAAGCTGATAATCTGACTATCAAATCCCTAATATTGACATTACAATAGCACAAAAATGTTTTCCATGGTCTGCACAAATCTGGATTAGACAGATTTCTCTGTTCCTTGTCCATCATAGATTTATTCAGAAAATTATTAATTATGCCCATTTAAGCATGGCATTCCAGTTCTGAATATCCCTGCATTGAAAGGATCAGGGGGATTGGCACTGGATGATCTTAAGGTCGTTTCCAACCCTAACTATTCTATGATTCTATGATTCTGTGATCATGAGAGTTGTTTCGAGTCCACTTTAGGGGCCTTTCAGTGCCCTCACAGTCTTTTTATGCTATGCAGTGGAGTGGTTTATTTCAAAACACTTACATATTTGGATCACCTCATTGCAAAGAAGTGAGCTCACTCTGCCTGTAAAGAAGGACAATGATGTGCTTGGTGGGTGTAGTGCAACACCACGAGCTATTGAAGATGCAGACACAAATAGTTTCCCTGTGCAGGAGATACTCTCAGGAGGCAGGTATTCAGTAGCAGGGAATATCAAGCAGCTGCTCTCTGGAGATGAAGCACAATAGATGCAGGGTGAGTGCACAATAAAGTGCTGCATTGCACAGTACATCAGCAAACCTTCCTCTCTCTGCTAATCGCGAAGTTAAAGCAGATTGACCAGATTGTCACTAAATCTGTATCTTCCTCAACATACTTTTACCTAAGTCTACAATAATTAATAATTCTTGTGTTTTATAATGGGAGGAACTTAAAAAAAAAAAGCATGTCTTAAAAGGCTCAGAAGAACTTTTGTTGGCTGATTTTCTTTGTGTTGTTTTAAACCATATCTTAGCATAACAGCAATTAGCCATTTTATTAGCCACTTCTTTTATCATCAAGTTGCTTTTATCATCAAGTAACTTTCTGAATAGTAAGACAAGATCACATATTTCTATTTGGATTCTTTTTAAGAGCTCTTTCTAAAAGCAGAATCCAAGATAAATCAATTCTTATCCACAGGACAGAGTTGTATGTATCTTAATTCTGCAGTCCTTAAATCCCACATGTGTTGGCCAACTGCATGGAGGTCCCTGGAGCCGTTCCGTGGAGTCAGAAAAGTGGCTCCTCTTGTCAAGAATATTTAACAATTTGCAATTGTTTAAGAAGCCAAAAATTCCTCATTCCTGTACAATGAGTCCTGTAAGTTCACTGCATCTCAAATCTGAGCCAAATATTGAGAGCTGAGAGCATGTTTGCCAAGCTGGCCTCTGCACTTGTAAGTGAAATGGTTTGAATTAGTCACATTTTTTTCCTCCTATACCAAATAAACAAATGACAGGGACATCTCAAAGAGCTGAAGAACCCACTGGTCTTCATTTATTCACAGAGAAACAGAAGAGAAGCCACAAAGGAGCCTGTCCCAGTGAGTCAGGCACCCTCAGGGGCATGCCATTTCTCCTGAAGAAGGTCAGAAAATGCTCTTTGAACAAGGAGAGTGACAGTTCCATTGGACACCCCCTTCTGCATCTGCTATCACCTGACGTGGCAAAAGGATCTGAATTTTTACCATTTGTTTATGAGTCTAATATCTATCATGAGTATCCAGGGCTTTCCTGACTTCCTTGTCTGGTGTGTGCAGCAAATCTTCCTATGGAGCTGACAAAAACAGTAATGGAAATGGGATGTTTGGACAGAAAACAACAGCAGTGGGTAACCATGAGCCTCTCTTATTTCATCTGTTTGCAGGTTGTTTCTACATGACACATTTGCCAGCAGCTCAGGCTCTGTGTTGTCTTGGCATTTACCAACCTTATTCCTCACTGCCTCTCTGGTTGCTGGAGCTTCTCTAGCCAATCACTTCTAAGAAAGCCCACAATGGAGCTCTTCGGGATAACTGCTTCTCCCACAGGTTCAAACCATTTTCTCTGTCACTGCATCCATCACACAGATAGAGTCAGAGAGACTCCATCCCACTGACACCACACAAGAAACAAAAACAATACTTCAGCAGTACTTATTCCCTAATTCTCTTTGCTTTCCAGGGGAACATCAATAACTATTAATACGTGTCAGCTGTGCTGGACAATGTAATGAAATGCTCATGTTGAGAAGCTAACCCTGTGCTGCAAAATGCCATTTGGTACTTGTCTTGGTTTTCAGATTTGTCATGTCTCAGCAACATGTATTATTATTTACACCAAAAGGTGAATCAATGACCTGTAACTGAGCTTTCAAAACTTATGGAAATTAAAAGGGTGGGATACTATTTGCAGGAGTGTAAGTTACCTGAGCAGTGATGAACAATAGCTGTTAGATGAGGAATGACCAGGCAGAATTAATTTAGATTAGCTTGAGATAGCTTTAATAAACTGCTATAAATAAGCAATTTGTGCTATGTAATCTCAGCAGTGGAATGCACAAAGAGATTGTGCATTAAATACTTAAAGAGTGACATTACCATTGCTACGGGGGTTCAGCAACAACTTACCTTGATTTCATTGCAGCTGTGGAGACCCAGCTCCTGCAAACAACCAGCTAGCAAGGGCTGAATCAAGTCTGGCTCACTCAAGGAGGGATATCTGTAGTAAAGGCCAGGCTGTGCTATGGCCAGGAGGGAGGCTGGCTATCACCAGCCAGGTCACAGAACAGAACTGGTGTTGCACTTTGCTGTGCTTTTGTACACTTCAGAGCAGTGGAGGAGGGAGGAATTTGAACTGAAGGTCTTGAAAGAAGTCTGCTGCAAACAGTCAGGATACTTGTTAGCCATGAAATGAAAAGGTAAGAAATGCAAAACGGTGTCTTCAGCCTTGAGACTGAAAGAAGGACCACCTTTTACTGCTGTTTTTGTTGCTCTGCCTTCACGACTTTCTTCTAAGGCACAATTGAACCTTAAGCCTTGGTGTTTCTTTCACATTTCAGCACACCTAGGATGGTCCTAGATAAGTTGTGGCTTGTTCAGCAGGACTGTCTGGTCTTACTGGTCTGAGAATGATGGATATAGTTTTATATGAGAAGATGAGAGTACTGGGTCAGTTTCCTACTCTGGTTTTTCTTCACCTAGAAGGGGCTCCTTTGCTGTCAGGGAAATGAAACCAAGACAGTTACAGCTATCTGCTACTTGATGATGAATGCTATAATCTTAGCCTTTGATTCCTGCTGTTCCCATTTACACTTCAGACAATGTGACACAAGTAAGTTCACTGTCTGGTTTTGTGCTCTCATCTGAAGGGTACTTCATTTTATTTCTTATCGATCTCATAACACTTTACAGAACTTGAACAATCTTATAAAGTGGTTTGCAAGAAAGCCATTGGATTTATTTGTTCTAACTCTTTAGCCATTTTCCATCATACAGTAGAAGGATTACATCTGTCTTTGTAACATTTGAATTTCCTATGCAAGTTTGAGAAACAGCAGACAGGATAACGTGATAGTTGATCATTAGGGAATTAAGCTCGAGGCCATGAGAAACAGCCCTTAGGATTTAGCATTAGTCATGAAGTACAGTTAATGATACCAAATTAAAGTTCAAACTACAACATGGCTTTTCTCAAGTGGCATTAAAGCCACCTCCTGATTCACAGTGCAATATGCAATAGCTCCTGCTAACTTTCAACTCTCCTGTCTCAGCTGCACAACCAAACACAGCAATTCAGACAATGAGAATTAATGGTGAAGTTCTATTAAATGGCTGACAAAAACATAACTGGTGTCTGTGGCTGCACATTTTGGCTGTGGTATTCCTCTGGAGGAATGGGGAACCTCTCTCATCTTTTGTCCTGTTTCCTTTTTATGTTGTGTATAGGTGATTTTTATGTTTGGTTTGGGGTTTTTCCGTTGGTAGGAGGAATTTGTAATGAAACAATTCAAACAAGTAGGTAACATTTTGCAAGCAACTTCTTGCAAGAAACTCCTGGCAGCTTTGCCAATGAACTTTGATAATTTGTACTGTGACGTACGACTGCAAATCATATATACCTTCATATTTCTGGTGCTAAGGAAGAAAACAAGACTTCTGCTAGCTGCGAAAAGAAATTGAACATATCAGATTCATTTCACACATGAGTGGAACACCTGGAGATGAAATTAGTCCACTGCACTTCTGAGTTATTGATTTAAAGCTTTAGATTTTTATTTTATAAACATTTGGAATATGGCACATGTGGTTAGGAGAAAACATGTGAAATAATTTCATTTTGTCTAAAATTATGATTTCAGATGTGATGAGAAATCACCATTTTAGATTTTTCAGATCCAAAAACTTGCAGGTTTTCATTTGCCTTTTTTCATTTTGTGTTCCCCTTTGACTCCTGCTCATCTCTGGAGACACAAAGCTGAAGTACAAAGTGTTTAGAAGGACTTCTATTATATTGATTTACCTGCTAGTACTTAAACAAAGGTTCACAGTGCCTTGTTTCGGCTGCTTACCCTTCACTGACACTCACTCCATTACAAGGCATATGAGTAATTAGAACTGCTGAAAATCAGGTCGATTATTCTAGACTTCATGCCTGTGCTACACTTTATCAACTCAAAATGTTGTCCATGTCAGCCCACGTTCATGCTGAGCTTTTTCTAAACATTTGTAAGGTTATCCTGGCTATTCACCATGAGACAGTTGCCATTGTGGTTGCTGGCACAGACACTTGGCTCTCTTTTGCTTCTCAATTGTTCCCAACCCAACAAGGGGAGAAGCCTTAGGAAGAGAGGGCAGATGCTCAAGTCTTCTGGTTTTTATGCCATCTACTACTGCTGTTCAGGTGCTATTTCTCCTAGAAACTTTTCTGTCTCAACTCCACACAAGTAACTCTTCTGCTCACCTTCTGCACATCACCGGATGGCAAACTAAAATGCTATTTTCTGTGGAAAGAATAAACGGATCAGACCAGAATCTTTAACACGTGTATATTGAAGGAAGTGTTTCAGCATCTAATTTCTTTGCAATGCAAGCATATCCAGAACTCAAACATTCATTGTAACTAAAATGAGGGAGTCAGCAGGTCTCTGGCCCTCCACAATGTGCATCTCCCCAGCACAGGCTCTTGTTTCTCACTGAAGAGCTCAAACATGCCAGCACACAAGTCTTGTATTGTACATTAGATGCACTAGCTGTGCTGCTGAACAATCACCTGGTATGTGCTGAAATAGCACACTGAGAGAAATAAAAGAACAAACATCAACTAGAAAAGACTGGAGATTTTATGCCTCTGCACTAATACTTGTTCCCTTCTCCCTGTCTCTCTCTTTCTCCTTCTTTCTTTCAGGGAAGCTACACTTTCAAATCAGCCAGTGTGTGACAGACACCACTGAGCTGTGTGGAAGAAAGCTGAACTGTGCTTTGTCCTGCATACTTCAATGCAGAATTATTTCTAAATACCAAACCTGATCTAATGAATTAGCCCAGTTTTGCAACTGTAGCTGGACTGTTCTGGACTCTTAGACACTGTAAAATTGCCTTGACTACTCAGACAGATGCCACAATTGTTAAAAACAGGTCTTGGGATTTAAAAGCAATTGAAGCTGCTGTTTGTGTATCAATGTGCAGTGAAACTCAAGTGTTATCTCCTTCAACCACTTGAGGCTCTGGTAGGATGATGTACGTCCTACCCGCAGCAGTCATGGGGAAGGGGACAGAAAACATCCTTTGGGCTTGTAGCTGCTGTATGATAGTAGGTAAGGGACCGAAGAAGAAGCAGCACTGTCATGTGCAATGTAGAAAGCTCCTTCCACTACCACTCCTACTTAATGAAGGAGATACAGGAGGAAAGAGGAGCTACACAAGAAGGGATGTAAAAGTGAACTGGATTGTGTGGGGCTAGAGCTGCTTCTTCCCCAACAGCAGCCACAGAGCCCTTCTCTGCCCACCCCACTCAGCTCCTTTCACTAATGGCTGTGGGCAGAAGCAGGCAGATGATAACTGTCTGATGATAAGAGGCAGACAATAAGTTTCCTGTGTCTGCCTGGTGCCTGGACTCTCTGCCCTGTGGATTGCTGCCTGTCAGGGCAACAGGTAACGCAAAACATTCTTCAGGGGTACCCCAGTAGTACATGATTTGGTGGAGCCAGGGACCTCCACTGTAGGTTTTCCCCTTACCCTTACTGCCGCACTTGCCTCAGCTTAGTCTGTAGCTGTTATTACTGTCTTTCTCTGCTACCAGGGAGCTATCCTAAAGCCATCAGACATGCAAATGACTCCAAACTTCTCCATTAGACTCCAGCTGAACTCAGCGGGGCCTCTGCTCTTCCTTCTGTACAGCATTGGTAGTTTCATAGCTCTGGGTAAGAGAAATCATGGGGAGAAGTTGAAGTGGGATCTAACCAGCCTTCCAGAATCTGATCAAGGATGCCCTCAGTGTGTCAGCATGCTTCTTGGAGTGCATTACTTCAGCTTGTAAACTGTAAACTGAAGAGTTACGAACCAAGCCACAGATTTACCAAGAATGCAAATTTTACATTTATATTAACAAAAAAGAGTGGTGTTAATACCTGAACCTATGCTATTGAGAAAGGTGTTTCCCAAAGGCAAACTAAGATAATATGCAATAAGAGGAAATCTGAACTTTACTTTTGTCAATCTGCATACGTTGTATAGCTCTTCCTCTATTATATTTGTTATTTGCTGTAGTAATATCTGAAATTGCTCTGCAGCTGTGAATTTTTATAGGTCTATGTCCTTTCTGGGAGAGGTACCAACTATGACATGGTATGCCACCTGCACACTGTTTGAGTCAGGTTTAGTAACCTGCTGTTATCATTCAGTCCTACCTTATCAGTCCTTGGAGAAGAAACTTAAGTAAAGAAAGTGAGAGGAGAGGATTTGTCTACCATTAGGTCCAAGTCCTAGAAAAATATCTGGCTGAGACCATGAACTCTGGCTGACTGCTTGCTCTAGACTGGCACAGAGCAGGGAGAAAGGATTTCATGCAGACCTGGACTTTGACAGCCCTACGAGAAGTCATGCTGTACCTTGTACTTGATGCAGAGAGTGCTATCATGACCATTCCTGCTTGGTTTTCTTATCACAGCTCTGAAAGCAGTGAAATTTCTGTGAGCCTACATAAGGCTGTGTATTCTGCAACTGAAGTATTCAGGCTACAGACTGAAGTATTCACACTAGAGACTGAGTCAATACAGTGCCTTTTAATACTCAGTCATCCTTGGGAAGGGAACACTGTGCTTCTGTCAACTATAGCCATCTTTCTGTATCTTCACTGCTAAACATCATTTGTGTAGGAACTTCAGAAGATGAAACAATATTTCTTCTTTTATGAACCCTGTAGCCATAGAAGCTTGTGAGAGAGCAGTTTTGCTGCTTATCTGCTGCTTGTCTAACTGCAGGCTTGGAATTGGCATCACTTGTCATCCCAAACTGCACCCTGCACCTTTGTTTTTTTCTGTTTGATAATATCAACTGAGAAATAATAGCAAAAGGCACCAGACAAACCAGGTTAGCCTTGCCATGGAGTCTGTCATAGAGACACATCAATACATTGGGCTTATTTTTACAAGCTGTATTATTTTTCTTAGAATGACTTGGGAATTTTCATTGTTGTACTGGATACAAGACTGAAAGGATAATGTATTTACAAAGATGGGATTGTTTAGAACATCCAAAGCTAAATTTTGTGGGGAAAGCTGGCATATTAAATGGAGCTGATTAGTACACTGCCTTCCAGAATCAACAATCTTAATTTGTGAGTTGTTTAGAACTGGAACCTGACCTCTTTCAATTGTTTTGCTTATTTGTCTATTTTTCTTCTGAGGTCCTTGAGTACTTTCCAGCTCCGATCAGCTCTTCTGAGCTTGTTCTACTTTTGTAGGAGAAAAGATTGAATAGTGATTACCTTCTGCTTTCAAAGTGAATCTGAGAAAAGCTTATTCCTTTCCTTGACCTTTATTTGTACTGAAGCGTGTCTAACGAATAGCAAAGTTCTCTGCTTGTCGACTGCTAGGGCATTTTATCATCTCAGTTCTGACCCATGTCAACTGTCTTCTACAGGTGCGTACCTTGTACTACAGTTTTCTGCCCCTCTCTCTTGAGTTTGCCATTAAAAACTTCCACTCAAGAATTATTTGGAGGAGTTAATCTTTGCTTAGACATTTATTTGTCTGGTTCTACTTTTAAACTTTCATGTATATGTAGGTGTGTGTATATGTTTAACATATATATAACTGGGTTAAGAAATATTTTGTTTGAAACAAAAATGCAAAATTAAACTCAAGGTCTTCTGCCAGCTTCCCTGTGAAGTTCTCACTGTCCTTAAGGTATGGTTGCAGTACAGATGATGATATTGCTTTGCTGAATGATTGCCTCTTGCTCATATTTAAATTAAGGGCATTTTTCTTAGTAAAATCTTAGTCTTTTTTTCTCTCATCTGGTTTTCCTACACCAATTTCCTGGCAATTAGACATTTTCAAATATAAATGAACTCCATTATAACCTTATCAAGCTGTTCTAACTGCAGACAGAAAAAAGCAAAAAAAACTAGGCAAGGACTGTAAGGTCCAGATTACCATTTGAATGCCTGGGAGGTTCTTGTAACACTGTAAGGGAGGATTTTATAAGAAACCATAACCTGAGATGCAGGAAAATGCAGCCACAAATTGTCTGTTCCAGGCTAAGCCTTGTTCCAAAAGCCACACAGGTTAGTACAGAAACTCATGATTACAGAGTCCAAAGCTTCTCCTGCAGTACAAAGTAAAAACTTGAAAACACAAATCTCTTCCAAACTTGAGCGGGTTCCTGTGGCAAGAGTCAATGATTTCTATTTCAGGTAAAATGATAGAAAGAACTGAATTCGGTTTTCAGGATCACCTGCATTGTCACTAGATGGCACATTGGTCTAAAGTTTCAGAACCATCACTGCTCTGTTGCTCACAGCCAAAGCAACTGCAGGGACAGACAGCAAGTTATAGATGAGCAACAACTAGTAATTACGTATGTAGTTGCTCTATGTGTGCGTCTGTGTGTATGCACAGGTTCCAGTGTACAAGTCCCAGTATGGTGTGTAGGAATACAGTTGTGTGTATGTTTTTCTGAAGACTGTTGTTCTGTGTATAATACAGTTACATTAGATACAGACACTTGATATTTAGGTATGTTTTGTACTTGAAGAAGGTGAAGGTCAGGTCAGACTACACTTTATTGCCTCCTGAAGCAGCTTTTGTAATCTAGGACCTCAGATTGAAAAGAACATGCATAAGACTTTAGGAACTTTATTTGCAAATGACTAAAAGTAGTGATCTGTGGAGGACAGATAGCAAGGATTTTTATATTAGTTTGCAGGCAGGGAGTATCCTTCCGGTATCTCAATAAGGTGCTTTCAGATGTTATTATAGATGTCTGTTCCTGAAAATTGAAAAAGGGCAGTGAATCAGAACCCAGCACACTGTACTGTGTGTTGTCTTTATTTTGAGCCACAAATAAGTTCCTCATATCCTTAACTGCCCTTTCTCCCTCCTTTCCTCTCCCCATCCTCATCCCTCACCTCCCCCTCTGTCCCATTCTTTATGAAGAAACCATTATCCTCCTTTGAGAAGCCCACTGCAGCTTAGTGGAAGGGATAACTTGAACATGAATTTCTGCAATGAACTGTGGCTAGAGGCACATTTCAGGGATTTTTTTTTCTTATTTGTGGGAAGTGCCTTCTTTTCTAACAATATCCAGTGCAGACACCTCCTTTTCCAACATTTTTATGCCTTCTTGAAAAAGATACGTGCAGAGATTACCTTGCGTGCTGTCTTTTGCTTGTGATTATCTTTCTCTTTAGCTGTTTTCTGCTGTGGTTTATGCTCTGAGAAAAAAAGACTTGGATGTGTGTATTTAATGCTGCTGGGAACTTTAGTTATTAGAAGTAATTTCAAGTTCTGGATTCTCAAAAGAAGGCAGAGGGCTAATAAATAGTAAAAACACAAGACTGCAGTCTATCTGTGGAGAAGGTGCTGCATTTCATTTATTAACTCTATAAGTATTCTATTTACCCTAAGTCTTTCTCAGCTCACTGGAAAAAGCTAGGCAGGTTTGGAAGCCTACAGAGCATAGTAATAACTTTCAGTCTTGGTAAGGTAGTTCTGTAATGAAGCAGGAAATCCACAGGAGAATCAGCACATTAGGTTCATTTTGAATTCTACTGTGTAGTAAAACTGATCCTGAACTCAGATGAATTATGTGGCTTTCTATTCTTCTCCCCCTTATATTTTTTCCCCTTTATGTATTATGCATTGATACGCATTCAGTATTTTTGCCCTGAGATATGGGACTGGCCATTTTAATGGCATATATTAAATGGAAATTCAGATTCAGTTAAAACCCAGGGAAAAAGCTATTAATTCAAAATCTGGTTTTTTTTTTTTTTTCCATTCACATTACAGAAATTGATTTTGGTAAAAGCCATTTGAAATAGTCCATTTTAAGAATTAGTGGTGCATCTTTGCAAATGGATTCATTCTTCTCCTAGGGGTCAGTCCCAGTTCTGAAATATGGTTAGATTTTACCAAGTCTGGGAAATCTTGGATTTTTAACCTTCAGGAATGAGCTAACACTTCTGCTGTGACCTTTGGGTAGGAATTAAAGGACTGTCCCAGTTCTTGAAGCACAGAAAAGCTGCAGGGACAGCCAACACTGGCAGTGTCTTTTCACCATAGAATTTTTAAGATGGGCTGTTTCTTGCTGAGGGCAATTCTCTCAGTTGGTATACTCTGGAGAAAATTCAAAACAGGTAGATATGGGCATAAGGTGAAAGTTGGGGTAAACACAGGGATGTGTCCATATGAGTCTTGCTTTTCATCTGTACCTGGACATGGGAAAGGGTTAAGACTTGAAGTCTGTGTTTTACAGGCTATTGGTTTGTGGTTTACATGCTGCTTCTAGGTGGGATGAAAACCTTGGATGTCTTTGATAAATGAAACTTCTTGTTCTGGTTGCGTTTCAGCATCTTAAAAGAGGAAAGTTGTTCACAAATAAACCCTGACAACATGGGGATAATATATCTTTTCAGGGCCTTTCATAAATTTTTTTCTTGTAGTCCTCAAACTCACTGAAGTCAATGGAGGATTTGGACAAGGAATCCATGATTAGGTCTTAGGTCTCTTCTAAGAGACATTCATCTGGTCCTTTTCCACAAATCTGAGAAATGGCAGGCTTACCATTTTGCTCTGATTACTTGAAATCACAGGTATTTTTACTCTGTTCCATACATAAGCAAAATCTACATCTTCAACACTAAACCCTGGAAAAGGTGGAGAACACCCAGGCAGATGAGAAGCACAGTGAAGAAAAGAATCAGTGCCAGTATAGAAACTAGTATGGCTGAATACAGCCTACAGGGATTTGTTTTGTTTTATAACTTCTATAGGCAACTTAAAATATTGGAAACTTAAAACTTTCTCATAGGTGATAAATATGCCAGCCCAAATCCTTTCCAAAACTATTATGTGGGAATTAGCTATAGAATATATCAGTTTGTTCGCTCCAGTACTGCTCATTACTGCAAAGTTAATGGAAAAATTATTGATTAGTAATTCAAGCCATACAAATTAACTTTGCACAGTAAGTAGCATACAGAGTTTAACTACCCGTGAGGAAGTGATTCACTGACATAGACATTCCTAGTTTAGGTAGCACAGCCACACCAATATCTTTCACACAGTGTGTCACACACCACAACACAGGCTTTGTTGACAGTGTGCCTTATTTAATGTGCAGCCTGTGCAGTGATGTTACTGGTATGGACCACTCCTATTTTACAATAAGGAAAATGTTTGTCATCTCTGTGCTTGTGCAATTCTGAAACTTTAACCCAAACACCTCCAAGAAAGTTCAGACTGGAGGCAAAAGGCTGCTTAATCTGAGTGCCAAACTTACTCAGTGTAACACTTTTTCTCATAACCTTCAGTATGACTAACTTGCACAAGCACTATGTGGCTTAGGCTGTAGCTTGTGTAATAAGGTGCTGCTTGAACTCATTTCTAGGCAGTAGCCCAGCTTAGTAGCTTTCCTGTCATGCGAGCCTGTATGTGTGTGATTTATTATGTGCATTCTTTGATGGTGGCATTCATACGACTTAGGAGCTCTGGAAACTAACTTACATTTCTTACACTCTGAAGATGATTTTCTAAAATCTTAGTCACATCACCCCAAGTACTGGCAGCTTTCCTTCTGTACCTAAGAAAGTTACTTCCTCTGGTTTGTCTCCCACAGAATGAACTCAAGTATGTAGTTGAGGTTTAAAGAATGAAGAAAGAGAAATAGTGTCAAATGGAGGACTTCAGAAAACTTGCATGTTCTTCAGTTACATTAGCTTCTTTCTCCATAGTCTGATTTTTGGGGAAAATTAACAGGGACATCTTTATTTTCCTGTTCCCTGTTTTCTTAGAAAAAATGATGGCAGTATTCTGTATCAACCTGCCTTTCCCACTTTAACTGTTGCATAAACAATGAGGGCTTTGCATCCTAGGTCTCTTTCTGTCTTTGAGGAATGCCAAGTGTCTGAACTGTCACCCAGAGAAAAACAAAAACGCTTCAGCACAGGTTCACCAACAGGCCAGCTACTTGTTGGCGTAAGAGAGAAGTCCTCCCAGGTGAAGCCCAGTTGCAGTTTAACTATACAGCATTCTTATCAGTTGATCCTCTTTTGAGCTAAATACCTCCTTCATAATATTATGACATGGGTTATTTGACAGTTGATTTAGAAATACAGCTGCTCAACAAAATTTCATCTGCCGATGTTTGTACAACATGAATTTGTTTTGAGCTGTTTATTACCAGATGGTCATTGATCACAGATAATGACTGATAGATACCCTGAAGATTAATACTTGAATTCATTCTTCTAAAATTGAAAAACATTTCTGTTTCCAAGCATAAGCCACCATCATGCAAGAAAGAAGCAATGAAATATTGCTCTCTTGTTATAAGGGTACTGCTGATATATGTCATAACATACTCTAGGTGTCAGCACTATTAAAATGTCATTCATCTACATAAATGGTAATTTGAAATAACATGCAAAATACCTGGTTTTCAGATAACTGACTTGGTTTTTTAAAAACTTGTTGCATTTTTTGTCCCAGAGCATAATGAATACTAACAGAAGAATTGTACTGTCAGCAAGATTCATTCCACCAGGGAAAGGTAGTGTTACCCTATTTAAATCAAGGAATACCTGATTTGTGTTTCAACACTAAAAGGCCTGGCATTAATTCTTCTTTTGCTACCCCAAAACTTCCACACACTCAATTATTAACAGATACCACCACCCATATTCATGCTTCGCAGCAGCAGTAATTCATTGCTCTTCACCAAATAAGTGCAGTTAAACCATCAGCTGAAAGCTGCCTTGCCCCGACTGACAAACTTTACATAAGCTTTATTAAGATGTCTTTGTATACATGAAGTGCTCTTTGGTGACACCATTGCTATGTTTCAAACTCCTAAAAAGGCAATCCACGTCAGGAGTGTGAGGTGGAGGAATTATTGTGCTGCCTCATGCAGCACATATTTATAGACCATCTTGATGTAGCCCATGGGCAGATTCTGCATGCTCTGGGATGCAGCAGTGCTCCATCTTCTTTTACTGACAGTTCTACAACTTCCAGAGCTGTTTGAAGAATCTAACTGATTATGTCTCAGCTTTGAGAATATAAAAATACAACAAAACCCAGTTTTAAGATCTGTTCTCATGCCACAGACTTGAAAAACAAAATTAAATTAGCACTGTATGTCAAAACTCATCATACAGTCAATGAGGGGTAAGCAAGGAACTTCAAAGATAAGCAAGGAGAATATCTTTACACAGCTGAAAGGTGGATGAAGTAAACAGTTCCTAATTAAATATCCAGGTCATTAATAAAAAGAGGTTCTTGAATTAGTTATCCCCTTTCTGTTTTAATATCTGTGGGACATTAAAACACTTGCAACGCCTTGATAAATATAGAGGCAGTGCAACTGAAGATCAACTCTGACCTGAGGCCCCCCAAACAGCTTGAGATAAAGAGAATACCTGAAATGATACTGCTCTTGCCTACAGTACTTTTATAGTGGTGGAACTCTATTGGATGGATGGCATTTTGAAAGCTTTATTCAGTATTAAACCCCTCATTTTTCCTACGTAGTGCTAGCAGAGAGTTGCTCATTCCTGATGGCCAGCTAACTAACACCTGTTATAGGAAGGTAAGAATGTGCTCCTATTGCACGCAGAGGAATGCTTGTATTTTGGTGAACAGATGAAGGTAATAGGCCAAGCACCATAATTTTGGCTTCACTAACAGAACAATTAATCTTTATAATGCAGTCTCGCTAAGCTGGGCATTCATAGGTTTGAGTACAGTGCCAAATGAACAATCATGAAAGACAAAAGACACTAAGCAGCAGCCCAGCAAAGCAATTTTGCTTTGTGCAAATTGACGATGTGTTTAATAGTTCTCCCAGTATCAGACTGTGGGCAACAACTCCCATCTGGTTTATGATACATTAAGGTGGTTAGATTTATGAAGCAGTGCTACATTTAGTGCTTGGGTTATGCTTTTTCCAGTTTCTTTTTGTGTGGGGTGTGACCATCTTGGAGTAGGCAATGCTGAAAAATCCAGTTTTGGGAAAAGAGATGCAGAATAATTTAGCCAGATACACCCAGCAAACCACAGAATTTCCCTTTCTACTGAATTCGGTACTGATCTACTAGGAAATCCTTCTCTCTTCCTATCAAAGATGCCTTCCCATCCATTTTTGAATTTCCAGTTGAAGCCTGTTTAATGACTGAAGTACATTTACTTGTTGGTATTTTTCCAAGTTCAAGCACACGCTCTCAGTGCTCTAAAATAAAAAAGAAGGGAGCCACTGATCTGCAAAGTTTTTATCAAAATGTGCACAGACACACACAAAAGCTCAGGCAATTTACATGAACCAATTAAATGGTACCCCCTGTCCCTAATGAGCAAGCAGAGAGGTACAATTCACTGATATTTTATTTGTTAAATGAATTGATCTTTAGCAACACAATCCATAACATAAATTCAGCGTATTGCAACCCTTGCAGATTGGCAGTCCATTCACAGCAGGAGTCTAAAAAAATAAGCACAACAGGCTTTTCAATACCTTACAACATATCATTAAAACGTGCCCCAAGGTATTTCACAACCCATAAAACAGTACAAGATTAGCAATCAATTACTCATTACAACCACCACATATGGCAAGATGTTAACTTGAACAGCATCTTAATATTCCTTGTCCCTAGTTCCGCGTTGGTTGGGAGAGGACACTTGTGTGAACTGGTGAAAGGGTTCAACAACCGCCAATGTTAGCATGCAAAATAGTTCTCTTTAGTTTTGTAGCTATGGTATCCTGGTGTGAACTTGCAGTTCTGAGCAATATTCATAATATTTGCAATTTGTGCTCCGAATCAAGTGTTACTTTTCCTTCAGCCTCTCAAACAGGTGTTCCAGGACCAAATGCTGAAAACATATTTGAATTTCTTTGAAGTCACATGCTTTGTATGCAGGGTGTTTCTTTCCCAGCTGATGGTAAAGACAGAAAGTCCCCAAACACAGCTGGTCAAAAGTATCCTCATGATTGCTTCATAATTAGCAAGGTGAAAAAAATGTATGCTGGATATTCTGAGAATCCTGTGCTGTAACTTGCCAGTGCTTTGCAGTGATGTTCATGTGGTTTCCCAAATCCATGACACAGTGCTCACCTTGGCTAACATGCCTCTTGGCTTCTGTCTGAGCACAAACTCTATACATCTGAGTTTTTACACTACAACTGGAAATCTACTTTATCTGGAAATCACACCTAACTTCAGGTTGTCCTGGGTTCTTAAAACAAGAGTTGCCAGTTGGCAACAGCAGTATAACCCTTAACCACCAGCAACAAAACAGCTGCTTGCCAATGGTTGTTCAGCCATGCAACTATAGGGATCTGGGGAAGCTGTATGTTAGATAGCAATAGAAGCCCGCATCTGTAAGACCAAGACATTCTTTATTTGCTATGGTGCAAAAAGTCTTTTTTAGACCCCGTGGCTTTGTCTGTGTTGCAAAATAGATCTGGGTTAAGACATGAAATTGAGCAAGATACGATTAATCCTTCACACTGCTTAGCTCCTGACACCATTTTGGTCTGTGCCAACTAGCACTTTCTGAGACAATGCCCAGGAACAGTCCAGTAAAAAGCATGTGCCAGAGAGTACTTCCAATGCATTATGCAGACAATGCTTCACTACGCTTATCTTCTTCATCCCTGTGCTATCTTTCAGCACTGCCCGGTAAGCTTTGTACACTCATATGCTCCTACCTGCCCTTGTATCACACTTGGAGAGGCAAGAAGAGACATGTTTTGTCTCCTCCTACAAAAACACCTCTCTAGGGTAAAGCAGTACAGCCTCTGAGAACTAACAATCAAACCCATGTAGAAGCCAGAAGAGAATGTGGGTGAAGTGCTAGTCAGTGGGGATGTAGCCTGTGCCACTTGACATTGAACCATTCATTGGCTTTGTTTTATTTAACAGGATAGAAGATAGCCTACACATTTGCTTTCTTGGAAGAAGTCAAGATGTGTCTGCAAATGAGCATGATTCTGCTGTGTTGCAGTTCTTCAGTGAACAGACAGGTTGACAGGTCAGGGACTAGTACTAATACTATTTTTCAGCTCTGTTTTGCAAAGTCCTGTAACTACCTCTGTGTCCACTTTGTTTCTATTCTGTAATGTTAAACTCCTCTTTTGTCTATCTGAATGACTACTCCCACAAGCTGAAATTTTAAGACTGCTTGAACGGAATATCACCAAAAGACACCTGGTTCTCAACAGGGAAATGCCCTCAGTGTATTAAGCCAAACAACTGGCCATGTACTGAAATGAGTTCTGCTTGGGGTTGTTCAGGAAAGAACATTTTTTGAAAAGCACTGTACTGGGTTTGTCTGAGAATTCTCTTAACAGCAGCCTGTCTGGTGCTGTGGTTTAGATGGTGGAGGCTTACCTGACAGCTTGGGTCAACCCACCACAGACATCATTCTCTGTCTGTCTGTTCATCTCTTAGAAATCCTTTTGTTTTGAATCCTAACACCACGCAGAGAATACCCACAAGAACAGAATGGAAATAGGTGAACATGGCTTGGGTATATTAGACAAAACAGTGAGGTTGAAAGAACAGCAATTTGCCTTCTCTGAGTTTGCAGACCACACAGCTGAGTATGCAGGTCCCATTCCAGTTCTATTTTGTGTCTGAGTTTTGGAATACTTAGCTGAAAAAAGAAAATCTATTCACTATTAATGAAAAGAATGCAAGTATAAAAAGGTCATTTAGAGGGAGCCATAGTAAACTTTGTACTTACAGTACAGAATAACTATAAACTCTACAGAGACCAGTAAACAACCTCTGCAGTCTTATTGAGCATCATAGCTGCAAGAATACTGGTGAATGGAATTTTTATAAGACAGCCTGTGGCTGTTTTCCAGATTGGACAGGCATTATGCTTTGAAAAATTACCCATATCTCAGTGAAGGACAGCCAGAGCAATTCTATACTTACCAACATTGGCTTCTGGAATTGAAAATGATGAATTGCTCAAATTTGGTTCCATTCATTCTTAACCATACTTAATAGTGCTTTTAATCAAAGAGACTTGTTATCAAAACTGTGTAAATTCGAGACAGAAAAGAATCTGTAGAGAGTAGGAAAATTATTTATTAAAGACAATCCTGGGCACAGAGCCAAAAGCTATTAAACTAATCAATATCATTTCGGGGCAAGTAGCTGGAGATATAATTTTGTCATCCATACAAATTTTGGCTGCCATCTTGATGACAGCAGAAAACATGAAATTGTGTAAGTAGTAGAGCTCTCCAGGTCTCCAGTCAGATGTCAATTAAGTTATTCTGACTTACACTTCAAAAATTATAGTAGAATTTGATCTAATATTATAGGACTTACATGCAGAGAAAATATTTAATTTTCAGAGATATCAAATACTTCAGACTGTAGAATTAAACCATCTTCTCCACACTAAGACTCTTGTTCACTGTACAGCCAGCCAAGATTTTAAAAACGGCCGCCTAGCTCCATGTGGGAAGCATTAAATATCACTTAATCATAACAAGATTTCAAAACGCAAAATATTCAACTTCTTTCTACTTCTTGCTTGGCTTTTCAAAACCATACAGATAAAAAAAAAAAACAAACAACATTTTAGAGCAGTGAATTTATTTAGATTAAAATAATTCAGCATTACGTCCCCAGGTATCTAGATAAGAGTAATTAATACCGATTTTCCAAGCTGCCAGCTTGTCTAATGCCAATAATATTTCCCAGTGACCAAATATGCTGTGAATTAATATCTTCCTTTATATGACTCTGTACAAATAAGTAAAAACATGAAATAAGTGTGTGAATAACAACACATAACTGCAGAGTGCTGCCTGGTAGCCTCTCTCCAAGGGAGGAAGGGAGCTGTTGCCAGTTGCACCAGCTCTAAATTGGCCCTTGGGCATGGAAGCCAAACCTCATGGAGGTGAAATGTTCTCAGGGCTCTGACACCTGTATTTTAAGACCTTTTTACACACACAATCAGTATGGTAGAAGGTTTTCAGCGGCTTGTATGAAAATCTAACAGATGGACTGGTGTTATTGGCAGAGTTTTTTTCAGTGGTGGAAATGAGCAGGATGGAGATTCATACTTCTGGTACTCAAAATTGAAACTGATTGTTTTAGTCTGGTGAATGAGGAAGAACCAGAAGGCAGACAAGAAACTGAGCTTCCCTTAGCATTTTCAGTGCCCAAGAGTGAAGTGAAATGTATTTGTGAAAGCCATAAAGGAGGCTGCAACGGGTAAAACAGAATATGAAGGCCTAGGGTGGGTGGTGTGGAAGTAGAAAGACTTTGTCTTAGTGATACTGTGAAACAAGACTAATTAAAGCTTTAGGTGGGACTCCACTGAGAAGTCTGAGGAAGTGCTCTGTCATGGCTAATTGCAGAGAAGCTGCTGAACCAGGTGACAGTGACAAGGTTATTGGTGGTTTTAATTGCTGCGGAGGAAAGCTTCATAAGTCATTATGAAAAGCTATAAGCCATGGCATGGTTTGCTATAAAACATGAAATGGCTTCATACTTTTTAAACAGTGATTAAAAAATGACCATACCATTAATAGAATTTAATATCTCTTAGATGCACCCTGGCATTTTTCTGCTACCTCTGTGTGCAAAGACAGCTTAGTTCCAGACACCACTGGTTTAAATGCAAGAGAAAACAACAGTCTGATATCAGTGGCTGTCATCCTATGGAAAGTGATTTTTTCTAAACAATGTTTTTAATATTGCAGCTCATGGCTAATCTGAAAATGCAACTGACTCCTACACGAGGGACTGACATTAATTTGTTGGTGTTTACAAACTTAGAAGTCATGTCTGATATACAGCAGTGCTAAGAAATCAGATGCATTAACAGCTTGAGACACATGCAAATGACAGATTTCTCTTTATGAGATGGTAGCAAACAAACATTTTAAATAATCCATGCTAATTTATTCTCTAAAATAACTTGATTTTACCAATAAAGCTGCAAAAATTTACGTAAGCCTACTCTCTCATTTATATCTATGGTTGGCAAGTTCAAGAAGTGCTGTTCAATCAGAACATAATAATCTACTTCACTTTGTATTGAGGTAGATAAATACAACTGATTTAAGATCACAGAATAATTTAGATTAGAAAGACTGTTAAGATCGTGGAGTCCAGCCTTAAATGTAACACTGCCAAGTCCCTAAACCATGTACCTAAGTGCCACATCTATGCATTCTTTAAATACCTCCATGGATAGTGACTCAACCACTTCCTTGATGATGAATTAGGTTTGTACATTTGTCACAAACCTATGTGTCAGAACCAGCCACGTATGACTGATGCTGAAGGAAGAAAATGAGCTGACAAAATGGCAAGAATTTGGAGGAATTGTCGAACAGTGTCTGGTTGTGTTACAAAAATTCAGTCAAGAGAGGCTGCAGTTTGGAATTAGAGCTTTTTGTTTAGTGACCATGGATTCAAACAGTTCATTATGTCTTTTGTGGGGTTATAGGTTCAGAGTACCTTGACTAAATCATTGGCTTTAAAAACTTAACTTGGCTTTATTAAATTATAACTACATTTACATTGAGTTTTTGAGATAGTGTTGGCCATTTTCTCTCTGACTTCACACAGACATACACCAGGCTATATCAGGAATCGATTTTGAGGGTCTTGATATTGGGTAGCTTTAGCTGTAGGTATAAACCAAAACAATAGTTGCTTCATTCATCTTTTCTTACCATATACAGATTTTGGCTAATTGTTTAATCTCAATGGTTGTTTCTTTTTTAAATTCAAAGGTATATTGTTGGATTACAATAGTATTGTTAGGGGGGGCTGCTTGATGCTCTCTGAACGAAAGATCTTGTTACTGCTTGCTTGTGTAATTTAGAGTTTGAATGCTTGATGCTTCAAGGAACATTATAAAAGACATAAACTAGAACAATTCTGCCACAATACCATTCCTTCTTATTTGTACCTCCTTCCACATTTGTTATTACTGAAGAAATTTACTGTCTATGTGATAATCTTATTATCATTCAGGAAATCCTCATGGATATTTCCTGCCTGAAGCCATGATCAGAGCATTGCTACAATTGAAAAAGAAACACAGAAAAGTAAAGATAAGCAACAGTTTGAGACAAATTCATGAAAGGTTGGTGAAATTTGAAGTTATGAACAATTTAGAGAGGCTAAATGTCAGGACTTCCTCTGTATAAGTAGAAATATTTTAATTCTTAAGGGAAAGAAGTTACAATTCAAAGCATATATGCTCATTGACTTAGTAAGATGAGCCAAAGGGGCTCTCTAAGGTAACTGAAAAAGCTATGTGCATATATTATGCTTCTGCTGCACAAAGTTCTTCTACTGTGTGAGTCATAAACCACTGGGAGGTCTTGAGAAGATCTCTAGCAGTTGTTTTTTTTTTTCTTGAAAGGGTGGGCTGGAGAATTAGAGAAACATAATACCTAATTAAATGTAGTTGATGCTATACTTAAGCATGTTCCAGCATTCAGCTAGACTTTACTGGATTGAGGATACTGTTATCTCAGAGATATGATGCCATTTTCACCACCAGGTAATGCAGAGATATTTATACTCATTTTTAATAAGTTAGTCTGGTTTCTTTTGGAAGCAGTTGAAAGTTCTCCATTGTAAAGAATGCTTTTTACATCCTAGTATTCCTTGTGATTTAATTTCTCTAAATCTTCCGTAATTTATTTCCTACTCTTTTTGAGGCTTAGCCATTAGAACTGGACACATAACTCTAATGGACACCAAAAGCAGTAACGGTTTAACCTACACAGTCTTGAGTTTCAAGCTGTACAGGGATCATTTCCTTATTGTTCTTGGTCATAGCTTCACAAAGAGTGTGCTCATATTGATCTGATCATATATTGCAGGACATAGTCTTTTTAAGGCATTGCATATAGTTTCCTGTCCCCTAAGTAATACATTTCATATTCTCTTGATGAGATGGGCAGTTAATTTGGTTGCTTACTTTTTCCCCCCGAGATATCGACAGTTCACAGCAACCTGGTTTAACTTTTGCCAGCAATCTGTTCTTGTAATTACTTTCCAGCTCTCCAATCTCACCTGTAAATTTTATTAGTGATTTCAAAGTCTATACTTCATAGCGAGGGATGAAAACCTTAAAAAGTTAACTACAAATGTGACTACTGTATTCTGCCTTAAATGTGAAGATTTTATACCTGTAATTTGAATTCTCTCAAAGGCTTTTTTGATAAAAATGACACAAAGCTATTTATTAAATCAATAGTTTCTTTTTTGGTGGGGGTGTATTTGTACCACAAACTGTAATGTCATTAAACAATCAGGTTAATGAAAATAGCCATTGTTTTTACCTAGGCTGCTTAGCTGTAATTACACTGTTACAAATAATTCCCCAATAATAGAGTCCTTTCCAGCCATTCTAGTCTCTCGACCAAGACTGATGTCAGACTGAAGGTCTCAGAGGTGTTATTGATACTGTCATAGCATAGATTTTCTTCCATTATCTCAAAATTTGCCAGTGTTCCAAGAACTACCAACCGTCAGCATTAATGACTCAGAGCAGTCACAGAATCACAGAATGGTTGAGGTTGGAAGGGAACTCTGGAGGTTGTCTTGTTCCACTGTCACGCTTGTGCATGACCACCTACAGCAGGCTGCCCGGGACCAAGTCCTGATGGCTTTTAAATATGTTTAAGCAGGGTGGCTCCACAACCTCTATGGGTTCTCTGTGCCTGTGCTGCACAGTAAAAAAGTGTTTCCTGATGTTCAAACAGAACCTTCTATGTTTCAGCTTGTGCCCGCTGCCTCTCGTCCTCCTGGACACTACTGGAAATTGCCTGGCTCTATTTTCTTTATACCCTCCCTTCATATATTTGTACATATTGATGACTTCCCCTCCCTAAACCTTCTCTCCTCCAGAATGAACAGTCCTAGCTTCCTCAATATTCCGTCATAAGACAGATGTTCCAGTTATCTTCCTGGCCATTTGTTTGGCTCTCTCCAGTAGCTCCATATTCCTCTTATACAGGGGAGTCCAGAACTGGACACAGTACTGCAGGTGTAGCTTCACCAGGGCAGAGTACAGAGGAAGGATCAACTCCCTTGACCTGCTGCCAGTGTTCTACCTAAGGTAGCCCAGGATACTGTTGTCTTCTTTGCCACGAAGGCACATTGCTGGCTCACATTCAACTTGCTGTTCACCATGGCCCACAGTCTTGTTCTGTAAAGCAGCTTTCCTCTACTACCTCTACCGTGAAACTCATAGAATTCTTAGCCAGTCATTAGCCAGATATGGGAAAACCCCTTAATGTTAAGACCTACTGTTGCCTATTGCTCTGGATTACTTATTGATGGAATAAGAAGTATTTCATTATTATTGAAAAGATACTTATATTTACATATAAGTGATTTGGATATACTTAGTACTAGTAATAACAGAAATATATGATGCCTATAAATTATTTGAATCTTTCCTGGATGGACACATCTGAATAATAGTAATGAGAAAATCCTCCTTTACTAACATTCGTTTTCATTATGAAATCTCACAAAGATCTCTTTTGCTGCTCCTAGGCAACATTTACCTGTTTCTAGTGAATCAAAATAAGTAACATGATCTTAAACATCATCAATAAGCTAATATTTCCCTGCAATGCTCTGTCTTTTAAACCACATATATACACACTGCCATTACTTGGATGGCTTTATGCTTGCAAAAGATCTTTCTTTATAGAATAAATACCTTACTGCAAATCTGAGCAAAAGAGAGGTGATGACGAAGCTTGTAGGAATCCATTTGGGAGAAGCTGCAATGTAGTCTGCTTTGGTTAACTGTTTACACCCACATTTGAACAATTTATCTTTGGCTTTGGCAAGCATACAAAACCCTGAGCAGTGGTGAGTAATACTTCCTAGGATTTCTTGTGGGCTAGGAGACTTTTCTCACTCTGAAGTAATAACCTGGCTTCAGTTATTTGTGTCTTTGTTTCATCTTCTGAGATATAATGAGACATTATAAATGAGCATGAAATCTCAAATACTCAGGAAAGTTCACCTGTTTTGGCATGATACACTACTTTTCCTTAGCAACACAGCTTACCTCAAACTCTTCAAATGTATTGTTCATTGCATAGACTTCCCTCCAAGGGGAAAAAACAAGGTCAGATTATTATTTCCAAGGGCTTGCTAACTAGAGCCTGGGAAATCTAAGATTTCAACTAACCGTGATGAAAACCTAAGGGTTAAAAAGCTTACTCCTCTGATGCAATAAAGCTGTCTTCAAAAAGTTAATTCTTCTTGTGCTTTGAGATCTCCTCATTGTTTTTAATAGGACATGGCGATGAACTAAGTGAACCTAAGAGGAGGAGCAGTAACTAGTAATGATCTGCTAGAACTGCTATCTCTCACATGTCCCGAGTTTTCAGCTTTCACTCATATAATTCTATCAGCTTTACTGGGAATTTCAGTTATGTGGAAGGACAATTACATGCATCATTATTCAAATCTCTTTCAAACCTTGTAACTCAATTATTGAAGGGAAAATTGTGACTCCATTTTACAGTAATTGATACAATAGATTCAATTACATTTTGCAAGGTGGAACTTACAAAAATCCTAAACTTACCCTCTAGCTTCATTTTGGTGTCAATAGCAAGAATAAAAACTATGCTATATACCTCTACTTAGCATTGCATTTATCACCTGTAAAATCCAAACAATCCATTTTCTTTGTTTTATGATATGGTCATGTACAATATCATTTGCTGTTTATCTTATTTTTGCTGAACATGCCTGTATTTATTGTACCTAGAGACTTTAATTTAGGCCCCGACGTAGTTGTACTGTGTGCTGTACTAACACACAATAAAAGCCTTTGTCTCACAGGGGCTGTTACCTCAGGGCAAACAACAGTCAGAATGTTCATAAGGGAACGGAAGGCATGTCATGTGACTCATCCAAAGTCATACAGAAGCTTTGTATGAGAGCTTGGAACAGAATTCAGATTTGTAGTGTCCCTGTTTTGTTCTCTATGTTCTGGATCCATATGCCTCTCAACATAGGTCAGAAACTGGAAAGAGATTGTTTTTCTTACCATGATCACAGTGGATGTTGCTTTGTATCAAAGGCATGAATTTTACAGAATTCCATTTCCCTAACACAGACAGAATAGCCATTATTTTTTCTTTCAACTTCAGTCCAGTGGAAACGGACTATAAATCTTCAGTAGGATCGGTATCTTTCTGAGTATCATACCCAAATTAACCAGCAGAATCCTGGTTGCACAGGATGTTACTGTTTTGTGTTGTCCTGTAGTAATTTTATTCCTTATATATGATTAGTTGTGACACCTTCATTATCACTTTGATAGAACATGTTTTGACTGAACACAATTTTTTTCTGACAATCTTCTAGTTTCATAAACAGTGTGACTTATATTAACCTCTCCCAGTATGCACATCTGAATATTTTTTGTCAAATACAATATTCTAAAAGCTAGACAGAGTGATTTTCATCCTTCATCCAGTTCCGAAATAAAAGAAACACAATTTAAGTCACTTACTCTGCTGATGGAAGAATGGTATAAACAGATCAAATAAGTTGCTTGTTTCTTTGCAAGGTGTTAAGATGTAACAGAGAGATTTTTGCTGTCTGGTGCTGATAAGCCATTTATATATTCATTACTCACATACCATCACTCACTGACAGGAAAACCATGACCTCTTTATTTTGTAATGTTGTTCCTTTTGCAATGTACCCAGTTAAAAACATATCTTCACATTTCTTTGATTTAAAACTCTTTATGACTATTATATCAAGTCTGCTATCAAACAAAGCAAAGTTTAAGCAAATATTGCACCTCATTTCAGCAGATTTACTTCAACTGCTTGTTCTCATAAATGAAAAAAGAAAGAAAAAATAGTGGTCCTTGCAGAATCAAAATCTCTTCATTAATCTTCTGGAAAACCATTACTGAAAGAAATGCATTCGTGTTCATTCGAAGCTTATCCTAGTTATTTTTAACCTGACATTAGAAGCATAATATTTTTTTGTTTTTTGCTTTTGAGTGTCTGTATTAACAACAGAGAGCTTGCCACAGTTATTTCAGCTAATTCATTGCTAAGGCTGAAAAGCCTGTTTTCCTCAGTTAAAAATTCTAATCTGGTTTATGTATTTTCCTTTACTTTGCGGGGGAAGTAGTATGAAAATAAATGGATTTCCCTGACTTGGGTATTGAAGTACTTTTTACACATTGGTCTCTTAAATAGTACAAGAACTACTCAAACAAAATTCCATTGTCTTCAGTAGGGCTAGTGTGCATAAACCTAAGCCTGAGTATAATGTTTATAGTATCTAAGCCACACGCTTCTGCGCTGCTATTGATGGGCAAGAAATGGAGGCATGCAGGCAAGTCACTTGTTTTCTTTTTTCTTTTTTTCCTTCAATTCTTTCTGTGCTTTGACTAATTTTTGACTAAAGGCTTATTTAAACTGTTGAGATCATAAAACTGTAAAATACTTGCATATGGTACCTGCTTTTAGCATATGATTCAAACCTATCAACTTCAGTTGTTCCACTAGAACTAAAAAGCAGACTCTAAAGTCTGGCATAGACTCTGGTCTAATCTTGTTTACTTACAGAAAGTCATGTTTCTTTAAACACGGTGTGCAACTGATTTCTTTCAAAATCCACAAATTGCTTGTCCCTGATATCCACAACTTGTGCCTTATCTATGCTTCCAATTCCTCACTCTTGCAATTGCTGCTCCTGCACAGGCTGCAATTAGTAAACCAGGACCCCTACAATGGCAATCACTCCCACTGCTGACAGGTAGTTCTCTGCGCTGCTTGTGCAGCCCAATGTACTAGGGATATAGCTCCCGTTTACTTACTACAGAATGGGACTGGATTGCTCCAGCTGAGCCAGAAAGTGCTCATGGCATCCAATGGCCTCAGGGAGGCTTGTCATTCACTTTGGATCCCATCCTCCTCCCCATTCTTACTAGAATTTTCCAGGATAACTTACATATATTAACTGTTTGCACTTAACTAAAAGCCTAGTTGTGAACTGAATTCTGTTTATGACTGGAGACATCACTCATCTACACTACATTCTGTATTTTGTATATATATAACACAAAGATACATTATATACTCTTTTGGAAACAAGTATGACAGCTAATTAGCCTATTTGATGAATTCTGCATGGCGTGTTTCATTCCAAATCTGCCAATATTTTCAAGAACTAGCAATACCAATGCTTTCAGTAAATAAAGATGTGCACCAGCTTCTTTTAAGTGTAGGAGGACGTAAACTGTGCTTGTCCCTCTAACCTCATATTTTTCTTGATGAGGGGAAAATTTGAGTCCTGGTATTTGTTCCTAGATATGAAAAAGCTGTAGAATAAAATGCACAAAGGGTCTAAAAAAAAGGGACTGGGGTTCAGGTGTCCCTCCTTTTATCAACTCTTCTAATCCTAAGCACTCATTTGCCACACCATATATACTGTGCTTTTCAGGCAATTCTTCAACTAGTTTTAAAAAACAGGGCAGTTTCACTGGTGTATCTTGGTGCTTTCCACTACAGTAATCCACACAGCTAGATGGTGTGCTGTGGAGAACTGCCATACAGTCAGAAAAGAATTTAGCTGCTGCTACTCAGCTACTATGAAATCATTGTGTTATCACTGTCTTATTTTGCTGCTGCCTTCAGGAGACCTATTTCTACCCAAGTGATCTAACAGTACTTAACTCTGGAAGTGAGATCATGGCTTCACAGTTATGAGCTTGGGGGTGCTGTCACATACCTTAGATTTAGGTACCCAAATAATGTAGAAGTGACTTTTAAATAGCTTGAAGTTGCAGACTTTAAGACTGGAAATTCACTCCACCCAGATGTAGCACTTCTGTGCGGTGCTGCCTTGAACTGCCCTGTACACTGTAAAAATATATCCTAGCTAGATGCTGTAGTATTCAGGATGACAGCACTTTAGTCTGATGACAGCACTTTTTTCTAGCCTGAATTTCAGCTGTAAGACAACATAAAGAGACATGCTTCTTACAGCATGAGCTGAACAAATAATTGAAGGATAATGTTCTCTAAAAGGATGGTGATTCTCCAGCAGTAGTAATTCTATGTCTATGGAGGACAGGCATAGAGGAGGTTATTTCCAAGGCTAAGGGCTAGGGTTTAAAACAGCAGGCACTGAAGAATTTATTATCATGGCTGAATACTGCAAGACATAAAGATGCTGAAGCCAGCAAGACAATTGCTTTCCGATTAATTCTGAGAATAAGGTTAAGGTCAGTCATTAAATCCTGCAAGATACATAGGGAAACAAAGAGAAACAGCACAGTAACTGCATGGACAAATGCTTTCTGTTCTGTGGGAAGACTATGTCTAGGACAGGCCAAGATGGAATAAGGTAGAGTAAGAGTTAGACTGAAAAGCCTACCAGATCCTCCAGAGCAAAAGCATGGTGCTGAGAAACTAGTAGGTAGTAATTGATCAGACAGGTGTGGATGTCTGTGCTACTTGTGCAGCCGGGGATGTGCAACTGCTAATAGTTGCTCAGGTTTCGTTCAGGCTCACTGATCCAGAGTGTCAGCTTTTGCCAGCAATGTACCAGCACCCTGGGACAGCTACCTACTGCTGGATTTTGGTTAAGGGAAACAGTTTGCCTGAACTTCATGCCAAGACCTGCAAGACAGCAAGACCTACATGGCTAAGTTTAGGACCAGTGACAGAATGGGTAAAATCCCTACTAATAACATGGTAAGTTATAGCATGGTAAGGTACAAATCAAATCTGAGGACTATTTTTACAGCTGGATCTCATGTTAAGAGTTCAGTTATGGATGGAAGTAGGAGTGAAGCTCTAGGTTGCTTAACAGGTCATACAAAATCCTTGGGTAGGATAAGGATTAGCAAAAACCAGCTGATGTTTTTTTATGTTTAGTTGCAGACTTGATGAGCATATAGACTTAGTTGTGGCTTAGGGTTTGTGTTGATACACCAGTAGGGACCAAAAGGCTTGCTCTTCTGATGGATTTTGAAAAATACCCAAGTGCTGTGATGAGGTCAGGTAGGTTGTAGAATAAGTATATAATGGCCCTCTCAGTAGGTCTATAAGTAGATACATCCATGAAAACTGAGGCCTAAATGAACTCAGTCCTACCTTTGATAAATCATGAGCCTTATCTCTGTACTTCTGCAGTCTACATCTTGCCTTACAAATACTGTAAGATACAACAACAGTTTTGCCCTTCACTACCAGTTAATCAAGTTTTAGCTGCTAACCAGCTGCTAACCTACCATCCAGCTTTAGTCTAGTATCCCATATCTGCTCCAGAAATATCCATGGAAAGTTAATTGAGTGTCAGCCCTCATCTTTGTTGTCTTTGTTCACCTAAACCGAAACTTTACCATCTTTCTAGTCTAAACCTGACTTGAATGGCAGCAGTAGTAAATTATTTGGCCTTACAGGTTGCCACATTCATCTGAGCCATTCTTAGGATAATAACTTCAGATGGGGTTAGTTATGGCAAAAAGGGCCATAAAGCAATGGCAATCTTGGTTTAACTATTTAACTTTCTATTTCACTGAATAGCATTTCTAGAAAGTAAAAAAAACCCACCATTTTTTTAATAATGTTAAATATTTTCTATATTTCTTTTTTTT